>CAUZXS010004478.1:10000-120630 GCA_963585895.1 Sepioteuthis lessoniana
GGCTGATGTATTTTCTAATCTTGGAGCCAGCCTTGCCCATGCCTTGCCCATGCCTTGCTCTTGGATTTGAGGGCTATTGGCCTTTTTATCCCTTATATAGATATAAAGAATATTTATATGGATAAATGAAAAATAGAGCAAAGGCTAAAGTGAAAACAAATGCCTATGAAAAGCATAATGAAAATGTGGAGAATCTTCTTTGTATAGGAGTTGTTGGGAGGAAAAAGACACACATCATCAGCACTTCTTCTCTGACAAAAAAAGCCAACAAAAAAGTATGATGATATCCCCACCAATAGCTACAAGGAATCAGTGGAGGAAAATGGAAGTAAAATTCTGAAAAAAGCCAAAGGACCTAATGCCACTTGACAATCACAAAGGAGACACCAAATGAGAGTATATATTTGACTCACAGGGTTCTTCCTGATATTGGTACAACTGGTACACTATTAAGGCTGTCCTTGTTGACAACACGAATGCAAATACAGGCTGTGAAGGTGGACTTGTTACACTTTTAGAAAAAAAAATAAAAATAAATCTTCACACAATTGGTTGCTCCTTACATCAAAATGAACTTCCATTTAGAGCTCTATTCAAACATCTAGATGGCACCACAAAAAGCCACGCTACATTCAATGGTCCATTGGGTAAATTATGTGCAAATGATTGCCATAATTTACCCCAAAAATCTTTTTCAGCTGTTGAGAATCCCCTGGAGTTTCATTTTAGAATGAAAGATATGGATAGCCTTAGTAGTGACCAAAGACTACTCTATGAATATACAGTTGGTATTTCTAGAGGTAAGGTGGACCCTAGATTTGCATCGTGGAAAATTGGTCCATTAAACCAGGCAAGGTGGTTAACTTTGGCCATCAGGCTCATGTGCCTATGAACTCGTGGGGCATATCCACAGAATCTTTCGACCAAACTATATAGTTTGATAAATTTTATTGTGAATGTTTATGCTATTTGTTGGTTTGATATAAAAAAAAGTAACAAGTTCCATCACCAGCAAATTTATATTTACAATATGATTGACAGGATACGAAAGAGACCAATTGAGGTTCAAAGGATTACATTAAAAAACCTTCAGTATAATGCCTTGGCATTACTTCTGGAGAATGTTTTATTTTCAATGGTGAAATTTGATGAACCTGAAGTGAGAGAAGTGGGTATAAAAAGAATTTTGGCCATTAGGTACGTTAATATTTATTCATACAAAACTGGTTGAAGTACTTGTGCCAATTTATTGAAACATTTTAAAGATTACATCTGATTTCACCAAATATTAAAGCAGAACAAATTGCATTTAAAAATTAAACTCAAATTATTTTTTATATTCTTTCAGAAGAGGGAAGCCAGTCAAGAAAAGATTTTAAAAGATCCCAATTTCAACTTTAAAGTTGTGCACTGGACTGATTTAATTGATTTGTCAGACTTTTCTGACGATGAATTACAGAATCCATTGTTAACTGGTGAAAAGATTAACTTGTCAGATTTTCCTTCACATTCCCAAGGTATGGAACGGGCAGTTAAGTTAGTAACGGAGACTTCTCAATCCGTGTATGGCTTTGAAGCTAGGCACCAGCACATACTTGCAAAAGTTTTGTGCCAACAATTGATACCTGTGTTTTCATCTAAGGGCTCATATATGGAACTATTTGATTCCATATATTAAAAATTATTAAACAATTATTTGTTTTTCCATATTTGTTTATTTGTTGTATTTCAATTCATATCAGGAAAAAATTTTTTTTCAATATATTCGAATATTACTGCTTGAATAATAGCATTTTAGATTCGACACAGGTAAAGCAGGGTGGGGTAGGGGTTCAATTTTCAATTTGAAGTTTTCTTATAATTTATTTATTATATTTCCATAAAAAAATAAGACTTCCTAATTTAAATACTGAAATTGTTTGGTTTTTAGATTGAAGATTATGGTGTTTGCTTTTAAATAGAATTCTATAATTAGTAATTATATTTATAATTAGTGTCAGTAGCTAAAGACATTTAAGTACATTAGCACTGGTTTGAAAATTAATTCTATTAAGTGTCGGTTGCATGTTTCTAATATATAATGCTTCGAGAATATGTAGTTTTGGTTTATTATTTTGATGTTCTAATATTGTTGTGTTGTCAGTGAGAATTTTCCGTAATTGTGTTGTGCGGAATGAATGTTTTTTTTTAATGTTGAGCTATTGAACTTGTATCAGCAAGGAGCATTGTAAGTCTCTTCGACAGGGTAGTTGAGGTCAAACCAACGTATATATTATTATTATTATTATAAGAGATATAATCCCCTAAAGGACATTTAAATTTATATATAACGTTTTTTTTTTCAAAACTCCAATCGAGGGAGAGGAATTATTTCTAATGACTAAATTAGAGGTTTTAAACTTATATAATAAGTTTTATCTTTTTATTAGGATCAGTGGGGAGTACGTTTCTGTGAATCAACACAACAATATTAAAACATCAAAATAATAAACAAAAACTACAGATTCTCGAAGCACTACATATAAGAAACATACAACCGACACTTAATAGAAGGGACAGCAGAGAGGACCTGACGATTTTGAGAAAGACCGGGTGGGCAAATATGCCAAATATTTCAAAGGAAACGAAATATTGCCATCCCGGAAATCGTAGAAAAACTTGAACCCAAAATCATCTCGCTGGTCATTTCAGACCTAAAGACAAAATGACTTGTAGGGCTGGAGAAAGAAACTTTTGAGGAAGTATTAAGGAAAGCAGGCATCCCATGTCGCAAAAGTTTTGCGACTTGGGATGTCCTGCTTCCCACAGAAGAACAGGCTGCAAAGGCGGAAGCCAATAACATCAATACGAAGCATTTCAAACTACAGCCGGAATATAAGGGGACACGTAGGATCCGTGTCATGGTGTGTAACGTCCCGGCTTACATCACTATCACTTATCTAAGCGCCTATGGAAAAGTATAGGAGTTCAACCTCCTCAGATCCCCTGCCGGGACGGCCTACGGAAACTACGCTTTCTGGCTATGCCTGACAAGGGAGGGCTTTAAGGCCATCCCCGAAACTCTAGTCAGTGGAGACCGGCAAATGATGGTGGTGGTGGAGGTAAGACTCCCCCGGTGCTGGACGTGTAAACAGATTGGGCACATAGCCAAGTTTTGCCCCCTGAATACTGAAAGCACCGAAAATGCAGCAGCAACACGAGTGACACCGGCATCACAGGCTACACCAGTATCACCAGTAATACCAACGACACCAGCAACACCACCATCTCCAGCATCTCCAGCTATACCAACATCCAAAAAACCGAAAAAGAAATCAAAACAAGCTAACCAACCAGCAGAGGAAACTCCTATGGAAACCAGCTCAAACTTGAAGAGGAAAAGAGACAGCGGGGAAGGGGCCGCCAAAAAAATGTGCCCCGAAAAATCACATCCAAAGGCATGCCCCTCCTCTCAAACACAACCACAACCACCTCCACCACTACCCCCACCACCATTTCCCCCTCAAGAAATCCTATTACCATCACCTCTCCAATATATGGACATTCTTACCCACCAACAAGAACTTTTCCTCAAGAGGCAGCGTCGCCCATACCAAATCCCCCTCTCTAGATCGCAATCTGTGGACAGAACACAACTCTCGAGCCTTGCTCGAACTCCATCCCTTCCCCCACTTAGCCCCTCTGACTTCTCATCTAATGAACTGTTTCCTGCCATTCTTACCACACCCAAAGGAAAAAGTGACCCTCCTGCCGGAAAAAAAACAAGTCGGCAGGAGGGAGAAGAAGAACTGTCAATAAAACAAATTCAGCTGGCTGTGGCTTTGTGCTCTGTAGAGCTGGAAGCAGTTGGAGACTTCCAGCTTCGAAAAGCACTAAAACCGCTACTGAACTTCGAAAAGGTCGAGAACTTGAATGTTTCTAATCCAACAAACTTTAGGAGTGCAGCCATGGTGACCACTTTTGTCCGGTAAGCTGGCGACCGTGCCAGGGGTGTATGGAAGTTCCTGAACACGGTCTGCCAGGCTGATACGAGCATGAAGTTGGCGGAATTGGAGCACTCCTCCCTTAGAAAATGTATTCCATATTGCTCGGGAAGGGTCCCTATTTTGGTTCACCCCTCTCTTTACAAGTCCCTAAAGTTGCGGTTTCCCATAGATGTCGGAGGAATCACCAGGGACAACCGAGTTACTACTGAACTCTGCACCGGTTCTTTGCGTCAGGCCGTCGGCATCATCACCCCGAAGGATTTCCGGCCCATTGTCGCCAGTGTGTAAGGTAAGTGGGATTGATGACTCTAAACCTTGCCACGTTGAATGCGAAGGGACTGGGGGATTCAAGCAAGTGTGCGCGCTTACTTGGTGAACTCAATAACCTCGTTGTAGATGTCGCTGCGGTGCAAGAGACCCACTTCACTTGCGGTGCCGACTGTCGGGTGCTGGAGAGCAATTTTAATGTTTTCTCAGCATACGTCAGCCGCGCCAGCGCTGGGGTCTCCTTGCTAGTTGGACGCAGCCTTGATGCTGATATTGACGTTGTTTTTACAGGTGACGGGGGCCGACTGGTTGTGGTCGATGTTGCCGTTAAAAGTTTCAAGTTCCGTTTGGTTGCGGTTTATGCGCCCAATATCGCTGCGGAGAGGATTTCCTTTTTTCGTCGGTTTGCGCCGTTCATGGACGATACAAAGCGGCTAGTCTTAATGGGTGATTGGAATCCAATCCTTGATCCCAAGATAGATAAGGTCGGACAGGTAGCTAGAAGGACGGGAAGGTGTGATAGCAGCCTTGTCGGCCTTATGACTCGTCATGATTTGGTCGACAGGTTTCGTCTGGATCACCTAGGGCGGGAAATGTGGACGTGGCTAGATAGCTCGCTCTCTGCCAAAGTAGGTTCCTACTTGGACAGAGTGTTAGACGAGCTGATATTGATTTCGTTAGTTGTCCCACGTTCCACTTGATAGCGTGGACTGACCATAAACTTGTTAAGTTCAGTCTGCGGTTAGCTAATAGGCCTAGTCTAGCTACTGGGAGTTCAATACCTCCTTACTGGAGATACGGGACTTCCGGGAACGGTTAGAATCCCTAATCAAGCGGGCGGTTACCGGGAATAGGTGGTGGGTTTCTCTCAAATATAGGATTAGAGACTTCGCCACCAAATACGGTCGACAGCTCAACCTAGAAAGGACCAAGGAGGCGAAATCTATAGAAGAGAGACTTTCCCGGGCGGTGGCCGGGGGGACTCCCTAAGCGTAGAGCTAGCTAGGAGGGACCTTGAGCGTGAGAGTAGCGACCGCTACAAGGGATTCGTAGTTAGATCTAGGTTAAAGAGAGTTCTTTACGAAGCTGTGAAATCGAATGCGACTGCGCGTGAAGAAGAAGTGCGAAGGTTTCTCGATCGGTATATCGATTCTGTCAAGACCCCGGATGGGCGACTGCTGCGATCGAGTGGCGAGATGCGTGATGCCTTTTGGGCGCACTTTCGTGATCGCTTTGCCCGCTGTCCTGATCTCCCCTTCAGGAGTTTCGCAGTTATCTCGCCGACTTCCCCCGCCTTGGGGGGGCTGAAGCGGCTAGTTGCGAAGGTGTGGTTACTGAATGCGAATTCCGTGATGCGTTGAAGCAGGTCGGCCTCAACAAGTCGCCGGGACTAGATGGTTTACCCTACGAAGTGTACTTGAGGATGTCGCACATGTTTGTCCCTATTCTAACGGATATGTTCAACCACTGGTTCGCCTAGGGAGCCATCCCTGGTTGCGTTACCAAGGGCGTGATCACATTGCTGAAGAAAGGTGGCAAGCATGTTTGGGAGGGTTTAGACAACTACCAGCCCATAACTCTGCTTAACACAGAGTTAAAGATTTTGGCCCGGGTCTTAGCGAATTGTTTACAGCTTGTCATCAGTGATCTGATAGGCCCCGAGCAAACCTTTGCTGTGAAGGGAAGATCGATCCAGGACAATCTGCACTTGATTTGCGAGGTCCTAGAGGGGATAGAAGACGACACAGAAGCCGCGCTGATCAGTTTAGATCAGTCCAAGGCCTTTGATAGGATTGACCATCGGTTTTTGGCGACTGTTTTGGAGACTGCCGGATTCGAACCGAAGTTCCGCAGATGGATTAGCATGATGTACCACAACCCTCAGGCAGTGGTGCAGGTGAACGGAAGGCGTTCGAGGGCGTTCGCAATCGAGCGTTTTGTCCGACAGGGCTGCCCTCTGTCTCCCCACGTTGGAGCCCCTGCTCCGCAGGCTTAGGGATGAGGGGACAAGTCCGGTCCAGTGCGGTGTCCCTTTTGCTAGCCCTCTTACGGCAAGGGTTTCCGCGTTTGCTGATGATATCACAGTCTTTGTGTCCCGCCGACTGGATATAAAGGCTGTGAAGAAGGTGGTTGGCGAGTACGAGTGGATTACAGGAGCTAAGGTCAGTTTTGAAGGTTTGCGGCTCGGTGCTTAGAGAGGTAGCAATACTCTTCCAGAGCCCTTCTGCTGGAGTGACGGACCCGTCCGCATCCTCAGGGTGTGGTTCGGGCCCGACCTCCAACTGGAGCGAAAATGGTCGGAAGTACAAGCCAAGGTGAATGCTCAGGTGGGAATCTGGCTTTCAAGGAGGTTGTCCTTAAAGGGCAGGGCGGAGGCGTGCGCCGTGTACGTCTTCCCCTTGATCCTTTACCGATTGGTAGTACTTCCTCTCCCTGAGACACGTCGGTTGGCGCTTCAACAATCCCTTTCCAGATTGCTCTGGGGAATTGCGAGGCCGATGATCCATAGGCAGGTCTGTATCCAACGTACACGCAACGGAGGCCTGGGTATGCCTTATCTTGAGAGCCACTGGCTTGCTGAAAGACTTACATACTTGGGCCGATCCTTGACGGGGGACGCAGTGTGGAATCGGACTTTTCCTCGCCTCAAGTCAGACCCAAAGACTGAAGGTCGACGTAAGCCTATGGGCGAACCACTGTTTGTCCGCGAGCGCCGAAAGGCCCTTCGTAACCTTCTTGGGTCCAGTGACCTTTCACGGCCTCAGAAGAACTATATCGGGAGATAGTGGTGGGTTCCGCCTCGGACCCTCTTAGCGAGCGGCACGGCTGGACGACGGAGGAGATCCGCTCTCACTGGAATTGGGCGCCAAGATCGAGCTTCTTGAACAACTTCGAGTTCTCGCTCACCTGGCGACTTGCACGGAATGCGTTACCCCTTCTCGGTTTGAACTACATGCCTGACTGTCCTCGCTGCGGCAATGGATTGGAAGAAACGGCTGAGCACGCCTTTTACTATTGCGAGCGAGTTCGCCCGTTTTGGGATCACGTCGGGGAGTGGACGGCTCGCATCGAACACAAGCAGCTCGTGCTGCTCGACATTGGTTACGTCGTAGACAACGTTCTTCCTCCATTTCAAGGTGAGAAGCGTGTGGTGTTTCTCGCGATCGTAGCTGTAGCTCGAATGGTGATTTGGACTACGCGAAACAAGGGATTATATGACGATGCAAACTTTTCTCATGGAGATCTGGTTTTGTATTTTAGGCATCTGCTTAGGGTCAAAATCAGATGCGATAGAAAACGCTTGGATCACATAACATTCAGCAAAAGGTGGGTGAATGCAGCGAGCCTGGTCATCCTTCCCTCCTCTGCCGGCCCATAGCGTCTACGGTACGGGTCCTTCGGGACCCCATCTCCGGTAAGTAGGCATTTTCCCCTTGAAACTTAGTTAGCGGTATGTTGTCAGTCATCGTCCCCGTCATCTATTCGTTAGTTCTCAAGATCTTCCCTATCCCCATTATTTTTGTACCTCTACCCATACTCCAGCCCGCTTTTATTGAAGATCTTGAAAATTCACATGTATATAAAAAATCATATTACCTGCCTTTTTTATTGTACCATTCCGCGCCCAACCCTGTATTTCTTTGCCCCACTAGACTAGGACCCCAGTCCTACCTAGGGTTGGTCCGGCTTGTTTTCGGTGTTTTCCCATACCGGAAAACAGCCGGCCTCCACTTTAAATAGACGGGGGGGAGAGCAACCAAACAGGGAACTTTTTCCTTGATTTCGTTACTTTGGGGGGGGGGGTTCTCTCATCCCCATCATAAATTTTTTCATTGTAAATAAACCATAAAATTGTTAATCGTACATCGCACTCGGGGTTTTAAGTAGGTGTTTTTTCTTAGAGCAAATGTGGTATTTTGGTAGTTGATGCGCGCATGGCGATGAATGAATTGTTATATATTATACTGATGAATGGGTCGGTGAATGTGGCTAGCTAGGTCCTCTTAGAAAATATAGTTTAATGCAAGACCGCACCCTTCCTCTCCCCCCCCCCAAAAAAAAGCTTAAGGCCTTTTGCCTTCTTGTAAATCTTTACAAGAAATAAAGCGTTTTTAAATCACAAACTGTACCAAAATGAAGATGAACGAACGTCCAATGTAATGTCTGCTTTTAGTTGATCTTGTGCATGTATAGATATGTATTTCTTTTAAATACCCTGTCCGGTGGCAAAAGCTGCTTGGTAGCGCCAGGAGTGGCAGTACCGCCTTGAGCTACCGAAGCTGTGTTATCACCCTGGTTGGCGGCTGATGAGGTTAGGGTATCGCACGTGCTTTCACACGTTGTATGATGAAAAAAATATATATATACATATTTATATCTATATATACATATATATATATATATATATATGTATATATACATATATATATGTATATATATATGTATATATACATATATATATGTATGTATATATGTAAATATACATATATATATGTATATATATACGTACATATGTATATGTATATATATATATATGTAAATATACATAATATATATTGTTATAGTTAGCGACCATAGTCGAGGGTGACCCGAAGGCTCCCTTTTCGATAGCTACTACACCAAGGTGTAAGGGAGGGCGCTACTCCATTCCCAGGATTGCTCCACTTTACCCTTGAACCGTACCTTATAATGCTGAGTGTTAAGCAAGGTGGTATCAAGTTCCATATTTAAAGTCTTTGGTATGACTCGACCTGGGATTGAACCCAGGTCTCCCGGGCCATTGGCGAACACCCTAATCGATACCGTGTCCTCATCAGCCGCCATCCAGGGGTGATAACACAGTTTCGGTAGCTCAAGGCGGTACTGCCACCCCTGGCGCTACCAAGCAGCTTTTGCCACCGGACAGGGTATTAAGAGAATCATATATATATATATATATATATATACATATACGCCAGATAAATTAAATGCAGAGACTATATTGGACGTTAATCTTCATTTTCTGAGTCCAGTTTGTGATTTAAAAAACGCGTTTACTTTCAGTGGTTGATGTTATACGAGTTTACAGTAACCGTTTCTTACGTAATCACACGGGAAATGTGGTTCCACGTGTATTACCTTCGTGCTGAAAACATTCTCGCTTTCGACCAAATCCAACTTGATGCATATCGCGCCGTGGTCTGCAGACGATTCGAGGCAACTTTCAAACTGCGGCCGATGATTCCTATTTTTGAAAGAAACGAAATGACTGAGTGTCCTATAAAACCACGACAACCAACCTCAATAGGAATCACATGGCATATCCAACCCTTTAATATATACATATTACGGGAAGACAACTCAACTATGGTTAAATTGTCATTATAAATTTATTTAGAAGAATATAATCTTCGCCTCTTTGATGACATACACTCGTAATTTTTGTGTGAAAAGGTTTTTCACCCAAAAGACGAAGATTATATTCTTTGCCGAAATAAATTTATAATGACAATCTTACTATGATTGAGGGTTCTTCTAGTTACAATATATATATATATATATATATATATATATATATATATATTGTTTTCTTCTGCTTAGACTATATGTATATATATGTTTCTCCGAAAACTATTTTTATTTTAAGACTCAAGGAGTTCTTGCAAAAAGACCCTCTTATTTGTAGTTTTCTCCAAGACATCTGAGGGAATTTGAAGCGTATGGTCTCCTCAAAGAAATTATTACAGCCATAATGAAGATCAGACTTCTTTGACATTGTTGCTGGTGTTCTGTGAAGGGATATAATTGCCCCATATCTGTTCATAATCTGACAAGACTACGCACTTCGAACGTCGATAGATCTAATGAAAAAAAAATGCTTTACGCTAAAAAAGACAAGATGCAAACTATTACGGGCGCAGATTATGCAGATGACATAACGCTCTGGCAACTACACCTGCCAAAGCTGAATCCCTGATGCAAAGACTGGATCAGGCAGCTGGTAGCATGGGCCTCCATGTCAATGCAGACAAAACAGATTCCATGTGTTTTAATCAAAAAGGAGACTAAAATTAGCGGACAAGTTCACCGACCTCAGAAGCAGCGTCTCATGTACTAAAAATGACATCAAAATTAGCGAAGGCGTGGACTGCTATCGGTAGGTTCTTAAAGAACATAGACTTTTGGGACTTTTGTTCGGTGCCAAGCCAAAATAAGTTGAACAGAAAGTTGTTTGGATTTAAGATGGTGAGATATTTGGCAGCAGTACCTTATATGCTATAGTTACTTATTGTTTTTAGAATATGTATATAAAATGCTACAGAGGTACATGCTATAGTGTCATCAATATGTACCTAGCAAAGGCATTGACTGTTATCTATCATATGGAAGTCTGACATATCCGACAAAATGAAACGCAATTTCTTCCAAGCAGCAGTTGTGTCAATTCTACTATATGGATGCCCCACATGGATGTACCACATGGATGCTGGCTAAGCGTATAGAGAAAAAACTAGACCAGAACTACACAAGACTGTTACAAGCAATTTTGAACAAAGCAACATCCCACAAAACAGCTCATATCTCTAAAACTATCCAAATAAGACAAACAAGACCTGCGGAACACTGCTGGAGAAGCAAGGACAAACTCATAAGTGACATTCTCCTATGGACCGCTTCATGCCAGTGTTGGCTGACCAACAAGAACTTATCTACAATATCTCTGTACGGACACAAGATGTGGTCTAGAAGACCTGCCAGAAGCAATTGATGATAGAGAGAGTCATGGAAATCCATGCTAGCAGTGTGACATGATGATGATACTGATAATACTGGCATTTTATAATGCCAGTATTATTGATAATATTCCTTTTCCTTATCATTGTGAGTAGTATTTCTTCTTCCATCTAAAATGTGTATATGATCTGCAATTACATAGTTAAAGAAAATTTGTGGAATTCTTGTTTGACTGATTTTTGGATTTATTTTGAATTATAAACAATGAAAATTTTGAATGAGCAGTGCCACCTTAAAAGCTTTAAAAGCGACAGCTGTGTGGACATACTCCATATTCTATGCTCTCTTTATTAAACATTTTAGATGATAATGAACTTTTAGATAATAATGAAACTTTAATGAAAAAATGATTTTAAGCATTTTTAATTCAATACTCAATCTCAAACTCTTGGAAACACTATCGTCATTAAAAATTAGATATAACAAAACTTTTTTTGTTATATCTAATTTATAATGAGGATAGTTGTTCAGGAGTAACTTTTTTAGACTGTCATAAGAAATGGAATTGGTGAGCCAAGTTCAATCCTGGATGAGGATGTTTGTATTTCTCGTCACGCTAATGCCTTTGAGAAAGACACAAATCCATCTGTTCCCTCTCTAGCTATAGGTAGGGCAGACTAGATTCTTTAATTTTGGCTTGGTTAGATTTTATAGCATGTCAACCATTGTAGTTTATTTAATGCCAAATCCTGTTTATATATACATACATTAGATATATGATTTACAAACACATTTTGTTAAAAACAAGCCTGAGCTCTTTTTTTCTTTTCTTTTTTTTCTTTTTTTTTTTTTTTGCCCACAGCAAAATGGTTTCAAATATTTCTATCGAATGTAAATAATTCTATTCAAAATTAATGATTTGTTTTCATACAGTGAAGTGGTTACAAGTATTGTTATTTAACACTAATTCTATTCAAAACTATTAATTCATTTGCACACAGTCAAATGGTTCAAATTATTGCTATGTAATGCTAATATTTCAATTTAGGTGCACAGTTAAAGAATTTCAAGTATTGCTATTTAACCCTCGTATCAATATAAATTATATCGCCAAGTTCGTCTGTGGATGGAATTCCAGTACCAATTCAAAGTCTATTTTCGAGACAAATTAGTTCTTTCTCCAGTTTTTTCCTTTTACTGATCCTTTTAATGGTTAAAACCTCGAAAGTCTTTTACAGTACTTTTCAGGATGATAAATCTTTTAAGAATATTTGCAGGTCTTATCTTACCAGCACCACTAGACGATTACGTAGCAGCACGCCACGGACACTCACCACGCAAGACACTCAGAGCTAAAGACCAGTTCACGAGCAACGACATTGACATTTACTTCACCCCGGTTAACAACAAACTGGACATCGACCCTCCGGATCGTCTGTTTGACCCTCCGGATCATCTGTTTGACCCTCCGGATCGTCTCCAGATACCTAGCCACGTAGCTATTCCTGCGACCTGCCCAGAGCATCAACACTTGTTCCAGATCCTCTTGCTACGAGACAGCCGAGTCAATACTTTCGACACCAGCACGGATTGTATTCGACAGCACGGACTTTCGACACTGCAGGTGTATGAAAGTATTGGGCTGTATTCAACCGTAAGGGCTTTTTCACACAAAAAATTCTTCGTGAATGATACACCAAATAAAAACTAGCTATTTCAAACTTAACCATCTCGTCTTCCTTGCCTAAAAATTGCTGAAATTTCTAGCAAATTTATTGAATTGAGCGCATTTCTCATCTCATAACACACTCCTCTGAATACAGAAATAGTTCGTTGAATATGATTGAGAATTTCCGGTTTAAATTCAGAGTTTTCCTTCTCCTAGACTAGTTGCCTTACCAAGGCTGAAGAACACAGTCTGTCCTACTATTTACCCATACCTGGAGGGAAAATAATTGGATTCGTACCTTTCCCAAGAGTATTAGTGCTATGTGAAATGCTATCAGTCTCGTCGAGGATTTGAACTTATATCGCTGTGTCCATTTCCTCCGACGATAACCACGGGAACCTCTAGTGTTTTTTTTATCACTTTATGTAAATCTTTTTCTAACCGAATTATCCTAGGCTCATGTACATAGCCTGGAAATTTATGAATACAACAGAGAATTACATGAACAGATTGCATTTTCCCCTTGCGTTTTAAAATGGGATGAAGAAGTAATAAAGCCTGCTTGTAAAGTATAGTACAGCAAGAGTGGTCTGAATTAGTGTAATGATTCTTGGGCCCCGAAACTATGTCTAAACTGACAATACGAAAATATTTAGGTAAGCGAAAAGCTCTCAAAACCAGTAAGAATTATATTATTTCCTACGGTAAAAACTGAAATCTAAACATAAGCAATTCAATTGCTTACGTTCCAATAATTCAATTATTGGAAAAAATTCTTTTGATCCCAGTTCAGTTTTGAACAAAATGAAAGTGTTGTCGATACTTGAAGTAAACAGCCTTGTATTTCTATGCTTGATGCTAAGGGGAATGTTTAGACGAATTCCTACTTACTAAAGACCAATATCATCATTAGTCGATCCATGAACACAACGGAAGGAAATACGAGCTAACCACATTTGTACATATAAGAACATTTAACTAATACTCTCGGGAAAGGTATGAATCAAATTATTCCCCTTCCAGTTATGGGCAAATTGTAGGACAGAATAGGTTCTTCAGCCATGATGAGGCAACTAGTCTAGGAGAAGGAAAATTCTGAATTCAAACCTGTTAAACTCTGCTTAAAAAATGACCTTGTGTCATATCCTGCCCATGTGGAGGGGTTGGATAAATATGTATAAGAATATTTAACCATTTAACAAGCATAATATAAATACTAATGGTTTTAAAAAAGAAGGAATGCATAAACTTGTCTCAACAGCTAGAAATATACATGTATTGTTCCATGAACAAGTAGAGGGACAAAAATGGGAAAAAATCTTACAAATAACCATGTGACTTTACAGTTCCTTGGCAGTGTCCAATACACGTCTCTCCTGATAATAAGTCAAGAATGGATACCAGTGACTGTCATGTGACACCCCATGAGGTACCCATAATACACACCTATTTTCTCTGGGAGATGATTATTGTCTAAACAGTTCTAAACAGTTGTTACTGTTCGTAGAAACGTTTGTTAGAGTTGATGAATCTGATACACGGCTATGTGAGCGACAGCAAATGTCAGTCGCACGAACTCTCGTTTTTGGAGTGAGAGACTTAGATGTTTTGACGGTCCACACACACGTGTATAAAGTCATGAACCGAACAGTGTCTTCATTGTCCTGATTTTCACATGGTGTCCGAAGTAAAAGCATAATACACTGTCAATAGAGTCGCAATTTCGGGAAAAGCGGTCATTACTGTCGAAAGAAAAGGTTTGTTACACGAACTCTGTTTTACCAAACGTCCAACCAATACAAGGGAAAGACTCATGAAGTAAACTAAACCTAATTAAGCGAGTGAACGTTATCCAACAATATTTTATCTGCCCATTGTGAGTTGTTTAAAGGAATAGGATGGCTGCCGGGACTAATACACATCAAACTCGCACAAGACGCCGTATCCGTTATAGAAGCATACAGGAAAATTCCGTTAACCATATACAACGAAGTCAAACTGGAACATGACAGAATGAAGAAAAGAGGAATTATTTAAAATAATAATTCAATTAACAGAATGGGTAAGTGCAATGCATATCGGGAATAAACCAAACGGAAATCTAAGGATTTTCATGGATCCACGAAATCTGAACAAAGTAATCCTTCGAGAGCATTTAAACTCCCAACACGTGAGAAGGTTATGGCAAAATTGCCGGGAGCAAAAATATTTTCAAAGTTGGGTTGTTCAAAAAGACTCTGGCAGCTTCAATTGGACGAAAAAATGTTCCATGCTATGTATGTTCATCACACCGAAAGATTACCAATTTGGAATATCGTCTGCGCATGCAATATACCATAGAACTTTACGAGAATATCGTCTGCGCATAGAACTTTTCGAGAATATCCAGAACATGGAAACCTCAGTGGACAACATTGTGATTTGGGGAAGTGACACAAAATCACACCTACTTACAGTGAAGAAAGTCCTTGACATCTGCAAGTCAATATAACTCTGCACTGAGAAAAATGCCAATTGCCGAAGAATTAACATTTCACTGCGAACGGATTGAAACTAGGCCCAGCCAAAGTGAAGCCGACAGTAGAATTTACAAAACCAAAGGAACAAGGAGATGTAGCAATGGTTAAATACCTTGGTTAAATAAGAGAGGTAGACATGGTTAAATACCTTGCCAGGCACACAGAAAAATCTTTCTCAATGGACATTTCATATCAGAAGTCTACTGAAATCTAATGTAGACAGTGAATTATTTGACAAAGAGGTTTCCCAATCAGCAATTGGAAACCTATTATATCTATCAACAAGGACCCGGCCAGTTATTCCTCATGCTGTTAGCATTGTAGTAAGATTTTGTTCCCAACCTACTAAAGAGCAGTTAAGCATATCGTGCGATATTTGAATAGTATCCAGAATTATGGAGAGAAACAAGCAAACTCAGAGGATATTCAGATGCTGGCGATATAAATGATCGCAAATAAACCACTGGTTAGCTGTTTAATATTAAATCAAAATTTTCTCGTTAGATCTCTGTAGATTTTTCGAAGGTTTGTGTTTATAAATTCGTAAACAAATCTTTGCCAAACTATCAAAGTAAAATTTACCTCTTTATAGAATTAAAAATCTTTTCAAATTTTGATTTGTAGATTTTTTCGAGTTGATGGGAAATTTTAACGACACCGCCATAAGAAAGAATAAGCAACGTAAGAAAGAATAAGCAACGCGATAAGATGTTTAAACACCTTTATATAAGAAGTGCAAAAGATGCGCGAAAGCATATTCCTTTAGCGGTCAATAGTTTTTAAGAGAACAAAGTTAAAATTATAATACACTTATCAGTGGTTGGTGGATGTTCTGTTGTCTTTCAGTATATTTTCTGGTTGAGTTTAACACTGGACATTAGGTTTTGTAGGGCTCAAAATTGTCTTCAGGGTTCTGTTTGTAAAGTTGGGTGGTCTACTAACACCATCTGTTACCAGGCTCTCTTTAACCACCTCTCGCATCGTAGAGACCCTAGTCCTTTCTTCCTTGTGAAGACCCTATTCCTCTTGCCATGCCCAAGTCCCGTGCTCAAGACCCTTTTGTCCAGCCTTCTCCCTCTACCCTTGGCCTCTCCACATCCGGGTATTCAGCCGTCCGGAGGATAACTCGTAATTTTCTTTTGCTTTTAAAACTCGGTC
The DNA here is from genome assembly GCA_963585895.1 of Sepioteuthis lessoniana. NCBI lineage: Eukaryota > Metazoa > Mollusca > Cephalopoda > Myopsida > Loliginidae > Sepioteuthis > Sepioteuthis lessoniana. The sequence continues at coordinate 26,314 of CAUZXS010004478.1, forward strand.
AATACCATGGTAGGAGGTGTAGGCATACTTATAGGAACAAGAGCGTTAAAATCACTTAATAGCATTGATAGATTACAACCTAGGATGATGGTAGCTACTTTTAATGGAAATCCTAGAGCAACAATCATCTCCTGCTACAGCCCTACCAATGTTAGTGAAGAAACTGAACTCGTCGCCTTCTACGATGAGCTATCCTCTCTAGTGCGTAGTTTTCCAAAACACAACGTGCTAGTCAATGGCGGAGACATGAATGCCCAAATCGGGAAAAACGGAAACAACAAATACAGCCTACACAACACGTCAAAAAGTAATGGACAATATCTAACAGATTTCATGATAGAAAATAGATTAACATACAAACTTTCAAAAAAGGGAAGGAAAATTATGGACCTACACATATGCGAACAATTATAAGGCACTGAGAGACTACATCTTTATAAACAAGAAATCGAAAAATAACGCAATGAATTGCGAGGCATACTCCTCTTTCGAGGGTGTGTCCTCCGATCACCGAATAGTCACGGCAAAAATACGACTAAGCCTAAGTCACGGCAAAAATTCGACTAAGCTTAAGTCACGGCAAAAATACGACTAAGAAGTGTTTGGTGGTCGCTATTCGTGTGGCGTTTTTTTTTTCGTAAAACTATGACTGGGCCCTTCTTAATAACAGAGATATTAGAGATTATGTATTAGAATTGAGAAACAGATTCGAGACACTACAGGAGAAGACAGAAAAAGGTACCCCAAATGACGAATATGAGAATTTCGTCAACGCACACCTCCAGGCAGCAGCGAATTGTATTCCAACAAAACTAAATATAGAGTCCCATGGGAAACGTTAGAGGTTAGAGAAAAACGTGCACACGTGAAAACTGCCTCCAAATGAAGAAGAACCCAACAAATACAAATCCCTAAAACTAAAAAAAGGCACAAAATGAATTAGCAAGCATATATCTAAAAGAATAGATACATACAAAATCAGATAGATAAGTGGAAGATAGGCAATCTATGATAGCCTGGCAAACGATAAACGAAGTGAGTAGAAGAAAGAGCTCAACCAAAGCTAAATTGAAAGCTACAAACCTACAAGAAAGAATAAAACTGTGGAAACAGCATTTCGAAAATCTACAAGGAAAACTACCGAAAATTACACATGAACCAATTACCAGAATTATAATTGTAAGCAACTGGACATTGAACTCAATGATTCGACTCAGTTCTTAGAAAAATTAAAAATAGGAAAGCCGCAGGGCTTGACGAGATTCCCCCAGGAGTATGGAAGACCAGACAATTTGACGACATTCTGCTCCGACACTGCAACGCAGTCTATAATCAAAATCCGATAGATAGATGGATGAAGGGATGCATCCTCCCCTTCCCTAAAAAGGGTGACCTAGGATTAGCCAAGAACTACCGAGGTATAACACTTACATCCATAGCAGCCAAAATCTACAATGCCTTACTACGAAACCGCATAGAACCCAAAATTGACAACATTCTTAGGAAAAACCAAAATGGCTCCCGGCCTCACAAATATTGACCATCCGTAGAATCCTTGAAGTCGTACGGGCAAAAAACCTACAGGCGACAATACTCTTTGTCGACTTTACCAAGGCCTTTGATGGAAGATGGAATAATTCCTACTAGCATACGGCCTACCAAAAGAGACCGTCGCAGGAATAACGATTCTCTATTTTATAGAAATAGAATCGTTATTGCTGCGACCAAAGTGAAAGTATGTTCACCAGATGGAGACACAGAATAAATTGTAGCAAGGGTACTGCAAGGGGACCCGCTAGCCCCATACCTCTTAATCATCTGTCTAGACTACGTGCTTAGAACATCGATTGAAAAAATCCAAGAAAACGGATTCGAGCTGACAAAGAAAAGAAGCATGTCATCGGCGTAGTCGGCGTCAGTAATTGTTTTTACAATTACTGACGCCGACTACGCCGATAACATTACGATTCTGGCAAATACACCCAACCAAGCCGAAACACTACTGCGTGGTTTGGAACAAGCCGCCGCAGGCATTGGCCTCCATGTCAAGGCACACAAAACTGAATACATGTGTTTAATCGAACAGATGACATTTCCACACTAGACGGAAGCTCTCTGAAACTGGTAGACAAGTTCACCTACCTAGGAAACAGTGTCTCAGCAACCAAACTCTAGAGGTGCTCCGTTGATTGGGTGGAAAGGAAAAAGAGCTGGAAAAAGTATACATCGACCTAAACAGGCGCAGAAAATCCTAACCTGGCCAAGGAAAATATCCTAAATGTGGGTACAGTCCCCAGCAACACGAATTCCAGTACCCAGATAAGAATGGAAAGTGTTGGTTCTGTGGAAGGAAGAGACATTTCAAAAGTATGCACCTAACAAAAGCTGTCCAATCGATAAATGAAGTGGACGATAGTGCCTTCCTGGAACCCGTTACTGCAGGCGGAAACCCATTGAACTACGAGTGGACCACCGGAAAATCAAATTTAAAATAGACACTGGAGCAGATGTTACCGTCATTCCGGAAAACGTGTTCAACCAGGCAATATGAAAGAAATACCACGAAGCCAAAAAAGCCAAAAAGGCAATATTGGCCTTGAGGTTGAAGGGATTTCATATGAAAGGAAAGGAAAAATGTATCACAGAGCAAGTGTACATAATTGTAGGCAGGCCAGCGATCACCAAGTTGGAACTAGTGTCGCGCATAAATAGCCTCGACGCAAACTCATTCAAAAAGCGTAACCCAAAGCTGAGCAGTGGCCGCACAACATAAAACTGAAACCCAATGCGCAGCCATTTTCCCTCAAGACAGCCAGACGAGTACTTTTTCTAATGCTAGATAAAGTAAAAAAATGAGCTGTTACTCATGGAGCGTGTTGGAGTCATAAAGCGTGTGGAAGAAGCCACAGAATAGTGCGCAGGTAAGAATGGTGGTTCTAAGTTGGTTTATTTGACGGTGCAAGAATAGTCACCAAACTAGAGGCTTATATGGGGTTCTGGCAAGTCTCACTAGCAAAGAGGTCAGCTGATCAGACCTCTTTTATCACTCCTCTTGGTAAATTTTTCTTCAAAAGATAACCGTTTGGGATAGCACGGGAACATTTCCACAATAGGATGTCGACAGAAGATAGAGAAGGCTTAGATGGGGTTGTCCTGCCATATTGATGATGATTTGATATGGGTTCACACACAAAAAGAGCATGATTCCCGACTTTAAGCAGTTTTTTAAACCAGCTTAGCTGGAAAAAAGCGGGTATAACTCTAAACCTGGAAAAGTGTAGGTTCGCCGAAAGAGAAATTAAGTTCCTGTGTCACATTATTTCGGATGAAGGAATCAGAGCGGACTCGAGCAAGAACATAACTCTTATGCGGGAACCAACCAATGTAAGTGAACTTAGCAGTTTTCTGGGAATGGTAATCCAGCTGGACAAGTTCATTCCCCAGCGGGTGGAAAAGAGACCTTTCCGAAAAGAATCACTGAATTTGGAGAGATGATCAGGATAAAGCCTTCAACAACCTGAAGGAATACTTTTAGAATACACCAGTGGAAGCCTTATATGACCCAATCAAAGAGACCAAAGTTTCAGGAGATGCATCCAGTTTTGACCACGGAGCAGTAGTAATGCAGAAGTGTGGTGAAGGGTGGAGTGTGGAAGACTGTTGTCTAGATCACTTTCATCAGTCAAGCAAAGGTATGCTCAAATTGAAAAATCTCCTAAACAAAGCAGAGTACCCATACCTCGCCTTCTTGGCATTCAGGTCGAACCCTCAGCAAAATGGATTTAGTCCAGCACGAATATTGATGGGACGCAGACTGCGTACCAAAGTACCGACTCATTCATCTCAATTGAACTGATACTACCAGACAGTATAGTAATCGAGTGAAAGGAAAAAGAAAGGATTGCCAATCAGGAACAGTATAATACATCTGATCTTACCATCTTACCTGGGAACCAGGGAGACAAGTGTTGGGTGACTGAAGCTTACAGGCACTTGTAGCAGTCAAAACGTCAGCACGTCGGTCCTATTTAATCAACATTCTCAATGGCACCATACGAAAGAATTGGTACCATTTTATTCCAATCGATGAAACTAACGGCAGTTGTGACCTGACTCACACGCACATGCCCACACAGGTACATACACCAGGATCATCACCAAAGAAAGTAATAGATGATCCAAACATACCATCAAATCATGGTCTTCGAGACCAGTAACTAAACCAAAGGGACTAGACCTGTTGATTCTTTCAGACATCAAAAAACAAAAAAGGAAAAAAGTGAAGATGGGGTGTTATGAAACCACTATTTTCCCAATCTCTTGTCCCCGAAGAAAGGCAGGAGGTGCAAAATTGAAGAGTAAATGACGAGAGGTTCTTGATGCATCCTGGCTAATAAACTTCTTCTACCTATGTGTCCGTTTATTATTACACACGTATAAAAGTAAATACAAAAAAAAAAACTGACAGATCTTTCAAAGAATAAATTTTCCTTTAGGAAAATTTATTCTTTGAAAGATCAGTCAGTTTTTTCTTGTTTTTTTATTTAGTGACCTAAGTCAAGGGCGACCAGAAGCTTCCCTTTTCAATAGCAACTACACCAGGACAGCTCCACTTTACCCTTGATACGTACCTTATATTGCTGAGTGTATCAAGTACCATTTTTAAAGTCTTTGCTATAACGCGACCGAGGATTGAACACAGGTCTCCCAGACCATTGGCGAACACTACTTCGCTAAATTTATGTCCGTAGTTTTTTTTTGTTTGTTTGTTTGTTTTTTGTGGCGGGAGGTTTCGAAAGTTGTTTTTTTTTTTCAATAAGTTTAATATACGTTTGTAAAAACGTCTTTGCGTAACTGTAAAAGTAAGATTTTGTTTCGAAAAAAAAAAGAAAAAACTTTTTTAAATTCATATGTGGGAATACAACTCGGGCCATGCATCTCCGGCTGCATAATCGTCTGACCTCTCGTTGTATTGACCTTCTTCTCCGTGGATCAATCTGAAATGCCACAAAGAAGGCGAAAACAAAAAGTTGAAAAAACGTTCATGTGACCCAAAACTTCTCAATCTATCTCCATTTCTTTCTGTCTCTATTCTCCATTTTCTAGTCCTTCTATCTCTTCTGCATTTGTTCTCTAAGCCGAACTCTGTAGTCCTGCGATTCTAAGTCCCTTCTGCACCTGTATCTCCGTCTACTTTCCAATACATACCAGAATGACTCGAAAAAAAACTTTCAAGTCATTCTTGTATATATTTGTAAAAACATATTTCCTTTCTATCGAAGTAAAATTTAACCTTCAAAAAGAAAGAGGAATGTAGATTCTTTATGTTTGTTGCTTTATTTTTTCGAGTTTTCGATACATCTACTTTTTAACAAATCTTAGCTTTATAATCGAAGTAAAAGCGAAGAGAAAAAAAATTCTAAAATTATATTGTGCATGCATTTTCGAGATTTATGTATTTATATGTAAAATCATTTTCATATTAGTATATAAGTAAAATTTAGTTTTTGAACTAAATGAACTGAGGCAAAACATAAAACTTTCCACAAAACAAAAAAAACTTTGATACAAAACTTGAACTTCCCGTATTCAAAAGACTTCATAAACAGTCACAAAACAACTGCTGTGGTTTCACGATATTTCACAAAAAAAACCCTGTGTGATGTACATACCTGTGTATGTACTTTTCAAATATTATTCTCATGAAATTATGTACCCGCAGACGATCTGACAAATTGCAATACTTGCCATTTCTAGTTTTGAATTACAGTCAAAACTGCTTTCTTTGTTTTAGAATTAATTGAACGTTTTTGGCAATGCCACTTGTCAGAGAATGTACTGGCACATATAAAAATACTATTTCAAATGATTTATATAACCGTAAACAGAGTTTTAATTTTATGAATTACGGTGAAAACTTGTTTTTGTAAAAAAACGTTAAACCAGTGGTGAAATACGTTGTTTTTAATTTTTAATGGTTATTTATACAATAAAAAATATTGAAAACAACGTATGATGAAGTCCCCCCCATTATGCAATGTGGATCTCCATTTATATGATCATAAAAGTATGTGCTTTTTTACCGGATTTAGCCGTTACAACTATTTGTCTTTGGGGGGGGGACTCGAAACTAGAGCTAAAAAAATGTTATTTCTCAACTACATTAGTCGAGAAATAACATTTTTTCAGCTATATAGGGTTTATTTTTTAAATGAAAATATTGCAAATTATCAGAGCCTTTATGAATATACTTTGGTTTTCAATTTTTTTCAACTGTTTTGACATACATATTGGTCTGTGGCATTGGTTAAGGAAAAAAAAGGTTAAGAAAAACAAAAGTCGAGCACATAAAGTTATTTGCCGAATTACCCCAAGTCTTATCTTCATACACCGAATTCCAATTCCAAGTAGAATAAATTCTAAAGAAAAGACGATAAATTTGTTTTGCCAAAACAAGCAGAAATTAGACTGAAAGCAGTATTGACTTGAGATTAATGATCTTATTGGAGCGAATATCTCCACGAACAAGAAATTGACAATGGAGTTCTTGGGTGTTGATAATAAGCACCAGGGATGTTGATAATGGAGAGCGATTGTCAGATAGAAGGCTTTTTTTAACGATCGACGCTAATGAACTAGAACGGAGGAGACTTCAATCACGACATTTTTAGGATATTCGAATTGGACCTTGTATAAATGAATTTTAAATTAAAGTTTTTAATTTTGACAAATATCAATTTTCATGATAAAAATAATCATCATGTCGTGCAAGCCAGGGCGGATAACCCTGACCCTCTCTCGCCACTTCTCCCGTATCCTCACATAGCTAGTGTATGTATGTTCGGGCTGGTCGTGCCGTATCCTCACATAGCTAGTGTATGTATGTTCGGGCTGGTCGTCCTGCTTTTGCTTGGCCATATGTGGGGGTCCATTGGAGAACATCGCTTATGAGCTCGTCCCTGCTTCTCCAGGAGTGTCCTTTTTTGGTAGTAGGATGATAAAAATAATATATCAAATATTATTTTACTACACTAGTCTTGTGAAATACTGTTATTTAAGACCTAAAATACAAGTACGTTGGTTTTGCATTTTTTTCTATTGTTTCAGAATGTATAAACTTCATCTTAAAAAAAAAAAGGATTTTAGTATTTCCATTCATGCATCGTGTTGTGACACTATGAGTTGGATATATGCACATATATGTATACACACGTGTGTGTGCACCCATAACAGTGTGCGTGTGTGTGTATGTATGTGTGTATATGTGTGTGTGCGCCCACGCCCACGCGCACCTGTGCGCACGCGCACATGTACACACATATATATGTGGCGAGATGAGTTAGATTCGGCCTGGGTATCGAATTTCAAATGTTAGGAAAACCCATTAACTAGATTAAGGAAATCTAGATAAGAAAATGTTTATACATATAGTTGCGGACGTGTTAAGTACTTGTCAGAACTTAAAAGGGTCTGAATTTAATGTCCCTGTATCGGAGACGGCCAGTCTAGGAACTAATTTTATGTCCAGTTTTTTTAAGAGAGAATTGGCTCCCCAAAAAGTTATGGGTTTATTCGTGGGTGTTCCATTAGCCGGAAATAATAATGAGACATTCTGTATATATACAGGTGCATTTTGGGTCCGAGAGTCAGACTTAGTTTGGGTTCGAAGGGAGTTGATTAGACCGGGACAAAGAAATAACGAACAGCGACATTACCAGCCGGACCCAGTTAGTTAAGATAATCTTTTGCCAGCCGAAACTCAAACTAGAATTAATCATCCACTAAGTGTTACACGCTTCTCAACATCCCTTGACGTTTTAACCACAAGTTGTTGTTTTGTCTTGTTCTTTTCTCTATGAACCTGCTTCTCGCTTTGATCCGGCCCACATAAGTATTCAGATGAGGTCTCAATGACTTATGCAAACTGCAGAAGCGGGTATTATCACATTGGTGCCGTGACCAGGATTTGACCTTGGGTTGCACGTTCGTACAATAGAACTTGTGGAGAAAGGAAAAGGAAGGAAAAATCTGCCCGGCCGAATAAACACTCAATACGCATAGGTGTATGCGTATATATGTATAGATGAGTGAAGGCTTCGATAACCCGATAGACACGGGTGTATAAAAAAATAAAAATAAAAAAAAAAACAGAAGGAAAAACAAAACGCAACCAAACCAAGACAAAAACAAACGAGGAAAAAGGAGGAAAGGAAACATAATCCTACAGTAAAAATAAGGGAGAGAGAAAAGAAAGGAAGAAAGAAAAGAGGTACAGACAGCTACACACTTCTTCCCCCACTTCAACGAACACTTCAACTACTGGCGATTTTTGTATATTCATATATATTTTTTTTAAAACAACAAGGAGAACGAAAGAAATAAACACGTAAATGAACATTTAAAAAAAACAAACAAAAAAAAAAAGAAAAAAAAAAACAACAAACAAGGCAAAATTAAAAAGGAAGAAAAAGAAAAGAAAGGAAACAGAAAAGGAAATCTATTCCGGTCCCTGCAAGGTAGGAAAAAAAAAAATTGTTCTATTGTTTTCTTGGTCATAGTTGTTTTTGTAATTAGTGTGTCTCGCTGGCATTAATAGAAATATGGATAGGTTAGATACAGATGTTCCATCGCGCCCAATTTTTAAGGTAGCCACAGGTGGATCTAAGATCCCTATATTCACGGGAAAGGCCTCAGAGTTTCAGGCCTGGGTAGAAGCTCTGAAAAAAAAGGCTAAAATTTACCAACTTACACAGACAGAGTTGGTGAATCTGGCTTATGACTATTCAGACGGGGTGGTATCAGAATACATAGGATTATACTTAGATGATAATCCCGGATGCAACTGGGGGGACCTTTTAGAACAGCTGACTAACCAGTACAGTGATTATACTGGTGCGACTGATGCTGCTAGGGCCTTAATTAAGATTAAGCAAAGGGAGGAAGAAACTCTCTCGGAACTAGCTAGTAGAGTTTTAAGGTTAGCTAAGGTTGCATACAAAGACGCCGTCCAACGCGAGGGGGAAGCAGTTCAAGCGCAGCTAGCTGAATATTACACGGACGCTATAGAGAACACGTTCGTAAGAGAAGATACAGCAAGGGCGGCCCCAGCGTCACTGGCGGAGGCGTTTGCGACGGCAGGAAAGAGTCTTAGGCTTTATAATAGGCTCACAGCCTCCCAGGGGCGGGGAGAAGAAAGGGGATGGTCAGGAGAGACGAGAACGAGGTGGACAGAGACTCCTCCTGTTGCTTGGGACCAAGGAGGGAGTGACCACTCGGGCTATCGTTGGAGAGACCACCCCCATGAGAGGGGATGGAGAAAGCCACTTCCTGACCCAAAACAACCGGGGTGCTGGGAGTGTGGACAGCTGGGTCACATACGGAGGGAGTGCCCCAGAATGGGATTTACATTAGGGGGAAGGAAGCTTGTTGGAAGGGTCCAGGGAAACGTGGGGGGGCCACCCAGAAGAAAATAAGGGTGGCCCAAAGTTATGGATTATTTGGTCAAGACACCGAGATAATTTGTGAAGTAGAGATCGTAAAAAAAAAGGTAAGAGCTAGATACTGGAGCATCCATATCAATGATTAGGCAGAAGGATTTGTTAGACTTAGGGTTTAGGTGCAAAGATTTAAAACCTGCAGATTTAAGAGTAGTACAGGCTGACGGTCGGGAAATGAAAATATCTGGTATGATATGTCTGCCAGTGATGGTAGGAGAGGTGGTAACTATGCAAACATTATATGTAGCAACCACTCTTTGTAGACCAATGATCTTAGGTAGAGATTGGCTAAAAGGAAACAAAGCATACATGAGTTTCAATCCAGTTATGCTAAAATTAGGTGGAAAGGAGATACCACTTGAGAACTGCATGAACAAGGAATCTATAGTGGTAACCATTGAGGATCTTGTTATTCGCCCTCGTACAGCTATTTCTTGTCAAGGCAGGCTGTCTCCCACAGAAGAACAGCGTAGGGGTACTTTTCAAATAACCCCCATAGATGATCCCGCCAATGAAGAGGGGGAGGTTACTCTATGCGAATCAGTGGTGGAAGTTGGTGGGGAAGGCCAGATTCCGATTATGTTGGCTAACACCACTAACACCACGATAAAAATACCTAGGGGCAGGGAAGTAGGTAGGGCGGTATCAGCAAGCATAAGGGAGAATGTGGTAGGTGAGGAAGATTCTGAAGATGGACACACACACACAGTAGTTAATATTGAAGAAATAGTAGTACCCACTGAACATAAGGATAAGATAAGCAAGGTTATAATTGAGAATAGGGACTTAGTAGCCAACTCGGATAAGGAGTTGGGTCAAACCCAGTCAGTTCGGATGAAAATCAACACTGGTGACCATCCACCTATAAGACTAAAACCGTATCGAACCCCACTGCACAAACGGAAACTAGTGGAGGGGGCAGTTAAGGATATGCTGGGGGCAGGCGTTATTGAACGTTCAGTGTCCCCATGGAGTTTTCCAATAGTAATAGTCAGCAAAAAGGATGGGGGGCATAGGTTTTGTGTGGATTTCCGAGCCTTGAATAATATCACAAAACCCCTGGCCTACCCCTTGCCATTGATCGATGACATCCTGGCCCTGCTTGGCAAATCAACATACTTTTCCACGCTAGATCTGAGATCAGGATACTGGCAGGTGGCCTTGGATGAGGCTGACCGAGAAAAGACAGCCTTTGCATGTCACGTGGGACTTTATCAGTTTAGAGTCATGCCCTTTGGTTTAGCCAATGCGCCTGGTATTTTTCAACAGCTCATGTCTGTGGTGCTAGGGGGGTTGGAACAGTTTGCTATGGCCTACCTGGATGACATATTGATCTTTTCAGCCAGTGTCGATGAGCATCTCAGGCACTTGAAGACAGTGTTTGCTCGGTTAAGGAAGCATGGACTGAAGATTAAGTTATCTAAATGTCAGTTTATGAAAAAGGAGACAAAGTATCTAGGATTCGTTATTGATGAGAGTGGAGTACACCCTGATATAGATAAGGTTGAAGTAATCAGAGCTATGCCCGAACCACGGACTGTTAGAGAAGTTAGAGGATTTATAGGGGCGATAGGCTACTATAGGAGATTCATACCAGCGTTTTCAAGGATAGCTACACCACTCATAGCATTAACCAAGAAGTATGCCCGGTTTAGTTGGACAGAGGATTGTCAGCGATCTTTCAATACGCTGAAGGAACAGCTGACAGCCATCCCCCTATTGGCCTACCCGGATTTAAGTAGGCCAATGATTCTGTACACTGATGCCAGTGATCAGTGCATTGGTGCTTGCCTTACTCAGCCATGCCCTGAGAGGGATGGCCCCATACCAGGTGTGCCAGAGGAAGTACCTATTTACTTCTTGTCTCATAAATTGTCACCTACGCAGCAGAGATGGCCCGTGATTGAAAAGGAGGCTTATGCCATAGTTTATGCATTAGAAAAGCTTAACTACTACCTGAGTGGTGCTACCTTCGTAATTAAGACTGACCATAAGCCCCTCCAGTATCTGTTCGAGGCAGACTGGACCAATAAAAAGATCCAACAATGGGCACTTAAGCTAAGCGGGTATAACTGCAGAATAGAATACCTTGCGGGTAGGGAAAATACATGTGCTGACTTATTATCACGGATTCCTAAGCAGCTGGAGCGGGAATCAATCAGCATAATACCAGAAGTGGATGATCGAGCCTATCAGATAAATGCAATCAACTCCCACCAAATAGAAAAGGGGCCAAGTGCTGACAATGTAACCTGTGATGCTTCAAATGCCACAGGACAACATCATTTAATAGAACTAGTCGGCGATTACCAGATAGATGAGGAAATTAGGACACTAAAAGAAGCAATAGAGGCGGGGAAGGTAACGGAAGCATGTGCAAGTAGATACCTAGTACAGGACGATCGGTTATACTACATTTCTAATAAGGACGAGGAAGCTAGACCTCGATTGTACGTCCCCCAGGCACTACAGAATAAGATACTGGAACAGTGCCATGATGCGATAGGGCACATAGGCATCGATAAGACCTACGAGCTCATTAGTAGGAAATATTACTGGCCCAGTCTGTACAAACATGTTACGACATATGTGAATAGCTGTGTCACCTGTCAGACCAGGAGTAGCAGGTGTGAGACAGCCCCTCTTGAGGAGATGGATGTTCCAGCTTATCCATTTGAAAAGGTTAGCTTGGATATCTCTGGTCCATACAGTGAAACCCTGCGGGGAAATGTCTATATTGTTAGCTTTGTTGGTTGGCTAACTAATTGGCCAGAGGCATACGCTGTAGCAGACAAGAAGGCTCAAACTGTAGCTGGCCTGATTTTGACAGAGATATTTCCACGCTATGGGGCTCCCCTGGAGATAGTGACCGACAATGGAGCTGAAAATGTGAATGAGATAATGAGGGAAACAATGGCAAGCCTCAATATAAAACACATAACTACGTCTCCATATCATCCACAGAGTAATACCAAGGTAGAACGTTTCCACCGTTTCTTGGGTGATATACTGTCTAAATTGACTGAGAGTGACAGACATAATTGGGATCTGTACCTAACTCAGGCACTGGCTGCAGTGAGATTCTCGATGTGTGAGACAACAAAGTTCTCACCATACTACATGCTGTTTGGGCGTGATGTGGTCCTACCAGTAGACAATTTGCTAAGACCTCGTAGGAAATACATGGGTGAGGACCACCACCGTCTCATCATTGAACAACAGCATAAAACTTTCATAAGGGCTCGGGACAGGATTAGACGTGCACAGAAAAAGAGAAATCACGCCATCAACAAGGGTCGCCGAAAAGTAGAGTTAGATGTAGGAGATCCAGTATATTACCGGGCTCACAATAGGCAGGGTAAACTAGATCAAAAGTGGAGGCCATACTATAGGATTGTCGAAAAAACGAGTCCCGTTACTTTCGTAATATGGAACCAACTAGTGGGAAAGGTTAAGAGGGTCCATGCTAATGATTTGAAATTAGCCGAGCTCAGAGAGTGGGAAAATCCACAGGTCGAAAACAACGGAAGATCAATTAGGCAATCAACGTTAGCTGCCCCCCGCTCGGAGCTGGACTCCGATATCCAGGATTCCGAGTTAGAATCACCCCCATCAAGTGTTGCAGAGGATGATCACGATCCAAGGGGGGGATTCTATCCCCCTCGGCAAGAACTACATAGGTGGATTTCTGAGGATGAGATCCCACTTGCAGAGTTAAAATTAAGGTTAGCCAAATCCCCAGAGGAAGAAAGAACGGACGATGAAGAAGATATGCTTCTGAGTAAAATACAGGAAAGGTTGCGAAAGGAAAACTTACCACGGGAGGATGGGGATCAATTTCGCACCGAGGAAATAGATGCAGGAGTTCCACCCTCTCGGAAGTCCAACCTTTAGTTGTACATCCAAAGAGGATGGTTGCTGCTTAGAATAGAAGGAAGTATAACGGGAATGGGGGCTGTGTCACGGAGTTTTCTCTCCTTATAGTGTGTTCATCCCTAGTAACTCTGCATCCTATTACATTACAGAATGGCTGGGGAGAGGATTCTGCTACTGCTCATTCTGATGATGCCAACCGGTGCGTGGAGGCGCAGTCAGAGCACCATTTTTAAAAAGTCCACAGAAGTGGTAATTACTCGATCGAAATGGGTCCTCACACTCATGATCGACCTGAAGCCCTATCACGATCTATTGGAGAGATTAGCGTCCGAAATAGAGAAGTGTAAGACAGATGCACTGGGATCATGTACGTCCAAGAGCCCCATGTACACCACTGGGGGCCACCGACTGTGTTTAGTTGAGCTGTTTAGAAATAACAAGGAGGGTATTCAGCAAACTTGTCATGTAGAAGTGTCTAGGAGGGCCATGATGCCACAGGCCATAGGGTTGTCCGATGGGGTTTGGGCGGTGGTGCTGGAGAGGGAGTTAGCCTTATCTCAGGTGTGTAGGGGGCGGTCGACAGTAACCATAAGAGCAGCACCCCCTCTGACCGTAATCAGTTTGCCTATGGGTTGCTCAGCTTTCGGGGGATCCATCACCTTAACGCCCTATTATCAGGCGGAGGAGGAATTTGAAACTAGGGACTCTTTTCTCGCCCTCTCAAACGTCTCTTCAAGCAGGTGGGCGGGCCTGTGGGAACCGCTGGCGGAGAAATTGCCCGTCTTAAATAAGGCTAAATTACCCCAGCTTCTGGAAAACATAGATAATATTAATCTACACAAGCTGGTGTATAAGTTGGAGACTGTGGGAAGGGAAAATCCTGCATGGTATGATCAGCCCGCAGGCACCATAGCCTGGTCGTCTCTAGGGGTGTGTGTTATAGTCGTAATTATAGTTGTAGTGGTATTGATAATCCGGGGAAGGCAGTGGTTGATAAGATGTAGGGTGAAAAATATGCCAGAAAAGAGACATAGTGACCAAGATGAAATGTCAACCAGGATAGCAGGGACCAAGGAAACAAAGGACACTGCACTTTTCCCAAGTATGGACCAATTAGACACTGCATGTTCAGTACAGGCACCACTTGAAGAGCCGCTACAACTTGGTGTCATAAAAGTGAATGCCTAAAAAATAAAAATAAAAAATAAAAAAAAAAAGAAAGAAGAAAAGAGGAAAGAAAAGAAAAGGAAAAAAAAAAAGAAGGAAAAAAAAAAGGGAAGAAAAAAAAAGGGAAAAAAGAAAGAGAAAGAAAAAAAAAAAGAAGGGGGAAGAGAAAGGAAAAGAAAGGAGAAGAAGGAGAAAGGAAAGAAAAAAAAGAAAGGGGAAGGAGGAAAAGAGAGCAGAGCTTGAATTTTGCCAGACTTTACTATTGAGGGTGAACCTTTTTTTTTTTTTTTTTTTTTTTGAAGTGATGGCTGGCTGAAAGTCAGCTACAGTGAACTTTCAGTAACTCTGAGAGACTTGTTTTGTTTGTTGCAGGGGGCAGTGAGGACCCCCAGGTTGGGAAGTGAATTCCACAGTGCTTTCTGGAACATTATTCCTGTTACGACACCGATCGAACTGCGGAGATTACTGATGCTCCCACGTCGTAAGGAAAGGGGGGAGACAAGTCCAAAAATACTCCTGAATTGTTGGGTAGGGGTGGTTAAAATTCCCCTGTGTTCTGATGGGTTGGAGAATGGGGTGAAATGTTCGAGAAATGAATAACGTTGGAGGTGAATGGAAAAGTCCTCTTAAAATCGTTGGGTAGGGGTGGTTAAAATTCCCCTGTGTTTTGTTGGGTGGGGGCGGGGCGAATTGAAAGAAAATTGAATAATGTTGGAGGTGAATCAAAAAGTCCTATTGAAATGAAGAATAGGGATGAGTCAGGAGACCCCAGAATTGTTCACAGGAGAGCAAGGTGGAAGAGCTGAATCCAGCAATATTTTTTTTTTATTTAAAAAAATTTTTTTTTATGTGTATGATGATATGGTAAGGGGTGAGTGATCCCAACCACCCCAGTGCAGTGTTGCTATGTTGTTATTTTATTCATTTATTTTTTTATTTTTTTTTTTTTATTTTTTTTTTTTTTTTTTTTGGGGACGACCGAACCCCTTTAAAATTTTGTAATTTCGGTTGTTACTGCCTGTACATTTTTGTTGTTGTTGTTGTTTGCTTAATTGTTATTTTGTTTTCTCCTCGGCCGAGTTGAGATGCATGGTCTCTTATTGTTTTTGTTGAATCTTGTTGCCCACTACTGTTAAAGGCGATGATTGTTATAAATTCTCTGGTAATTTGTGTTTGTAATCAGACAATTTAAAAATTTTTTTTTTTTTTTTTTTTTTTTTACTGTTCTTTATTCAATGTTGCCCGAGCAGGGTCATGATGTGCTGAGTGGATGTGCATAGTGTCTTATTGTTGTTGAATTTTTTATGTAATTTATGAAATAAATGACAAAAATGGTTGGGGGGGTGTGACACTATGAGTTGGATATATGCACATATATGTATACACACGTGTGTGTGTGCACCCATAACAGTGTGCGTGTGTGTGTATGTATGTGTGTATATGTGTGTGTGCGCCCACGCCCACGCGCACCTGTGCGCACGCGCACATGTACACACATATATATGTGGCGAGATGATTTAGATTCGGCCTGGGTATCGAATTTCAAATGTTAGGAAAACCCATTAACTAGATTAAGGAAATCTAGATAAGAAAATGTTTATACATATAGTTGCGGACGTGTTAAGTACTTGTCAGAACTTAAAAGGGTCTGAATTTAATGTCCCTGTATCGGAGACGGCCAGTCTAGGAACTAATTTTATGTCCAGTTTTTTTAAGAGAGAATTGGCTCCCCAAAAAGTTATGGGTTTATTCGTGGGTGTTCCATTAGCCGGAAATAATAATGAGACATTCTGTATATATACAGGTGCATTTTGGGTCCGAGAGTCAGACTTAGTTTGGGTTCGAAGGGAGTTGATTAGACCGGGACAAAGAAATAACGAACAGCGACATTACCAGCCGGACCCAGTTAGTTAAGATAATCTTTTGCCAGCCGAAACTCAAACTAGAATTAATCATCCACTAAGTGTTACACGCTTCTCAACATCCCTTGACGTTTTAACCACAAGTTGTTGTTTTGTCTTGTTCTTTTCTCTATGAACCTGCTTCTCGCTTTGATCCGGCCCACATAAGTATTCAGATGAGGTCTCAATGACTTATGCAAACTGCAGAAGCGGGTATTATCACAGTGTGTCGGGATATATTTTAATGATAAAATGATATGTTAATTTACCAGATTAACATACTCGTTAACAGATTTTTTTTAGTTATGTGTATAAATTCATAACAGAGCGACAATACGTATGTTTTGGACTGTTAAGTATGTAAAAAGTGCACCTCTTAAATGAAAGATTTTATGATTGCAATTTATCAGACCATATGCAGGTACATATCTTTTTGATGTAAATACCATTTGCATTGAGATTTACCATATGTTATTTTTGTTTTGTTCAAAAGCGTTAAACCATTTGCATTGATATTTGCTATATGTTATTTTTGTTTTGTATAAAAGCGTTAAACCAGTTAAAACGTTGTCTCTAAACAATTTTAAATGATTTTGCATACAGAAAGTTCATCTTTTACATCCAAGTTTTTAGTTTTACCGCTAATCAGATATATTTTTTACCGCTAAGCAGATATATTTTTTGAAAATACTATTTCAAAGTAGTGAATTGCAGTGTTAACAAATATGTTTTGCAGTGTTAAAAGATAAGTTAAAAGATCATTGCAGATAAGTTTTGTGAATTGCAGTGTAAAATACGAAGGTTTTGCAAATTTTTCTATTGTCATCTTTATATACATATTTGTATAGCAATTTATCAGATAATGTGCAGGTACACATTTTCATTGCATTGCTTTTTTACCACAGTTCTGTTTTGTACAAAAGCGTTGAACCAGAACTGAAATATATTGTTTCTGCTCTATTTTCAATGGGTTTTACTGTTTATCTTTAGTATTATAGTTGTTAGTTTTGCCATGTGCTAGACATATTTTCGTGTGCTAGACATATTTCCATAACGATTTAAATGTTACTTTACGAGATTTACATTCCCGTAAACTGTTTTAAGTATGCAGCATATCGTAATTCACATGAATTACGATATGCTGCATACTTATTTATTTTTTCAGAATGTATAAACTTCTTTAAAATTTTAGTATTTCGTTTTAGTATTTCGTGAAGATCTTAATGATAAAAAATTCTTTCAAATGTTATTTTGCCTAATTAACATACCCAGAAACGTTTTTTTTTTTTTTTTTAGTTTTGTAAATTACACACCTATTGCACTGTTTCATATGGTTTTTGAATATATAAAAATGAACATTTAAATGAACATTTTCTGTGTTGCAATTTAAGAGTAGGTACGTATGTTCGTGATATGCAATCATTTTTTATCAGATTGATATAACAGTACATGAGTTTTTTGTTTTATAAAAAAAGCCTTAAAACAGAGCAGAAACGCGTTGCCTTTCAAATATTTTAGATGATTTCGCATATAGAAAATTAATCAATTTTCAATGGGTTTTACATGTGGGAAGTTCATCATATATATTAGTTTGTTTAAAAGTTCAAACTAATATATATGATGAACTTCCCACATTTTTATCATGGAAGTCTATCCTTGCACAAGGATAGACTATACTATTGTTCTGGTGCCGATGGCGAGCGATAATAAATAACACGTGAACACACAAACTATCTATTCAAATGGTATGGGTCAATACAGATCCTCAATTTGTGGGGTTTCCGAATGATCCAGGGTGTCGGTTCTGTGACCCATGCTATCACTCCTTGTTCAACCAATTCCTCCAGCTTTTGTTTCAGCTCCATTTTGAGTGGTAGTGGAACTCTGCGGGGGTTGTTCTGAACTGGTTTGATGTTTTTATCAATCTGTATTTTGTATTCTCCTGGTAGTCTTCCCAGCTCGGAAAATACACCTTTACAGTTGTCGAGAACACCCTCCTTGGTGAGTGATTTAACTTCGTCCAGGTGCCTGACGCATTCAACGTTGAAGGCTATAAGCTGGAGTGCAGAGCTGGCCTGTCCAGATAATAAGGATGGCGAATTATTGTCCACTACTTGAAAATGGACTTTTTTCTTGATGTTGTTTGCTTCGCACCACAGTGTTACAGCTCCCAGGGGTTGGAGAATGGAAATGTCGTACAGCTTCAGCTTTATATGGGAGGGCTGTAAGGGTGCTGTGGTGAGGCGTTTGTAGTCCACAAGAGCAAGAGTGCTGCAGCTTGCCCCAGTGTCAATTTGGAACTTGAGGGTTAGAGCTTTCTGGCCTCCTAAGGAGGATACGTGGATGTTTGCGTAGTAGTGTTTGCGGTCTGACAAAAGGTCCAAGGCATATATGCTTTCATCACTGCTGGCAGGTTCGTCGTTGACGTAACGAACCTTTGCATGTGCTGGCCGTTTATTTGACCGTGGTGGATGCGCTTGGGATTGGCACATCCGTGCAACATGGTTACGCTTTAGGCAGATTGCGCAGGTTAATCCATAGGCCTGACATTTGCCTTTGTCATGGCTTAGTCCGCAGAATTTACAGTCCTTGATATGCTCCCGTCTCTGTTTTCTTTTTTCTGCTTTTTGGGTATAATGCACTGTTTCTGTTGTGTTTCTGCTGCCTATCACGTCAACTTGTCTGTCCCTTTGTTCAGTGCTCCGACATATATCTATTGTCCGGTCTAGTGTTAGGTCTGGTTCATTGAGGAGTCTGGTCCGAATTTCTTCTTTATTTGTTCCCATCACTATCTGGTCGCGGAGTAATTCATCTTCCAGCGTGCTGTATCTGCACGTTTTTATTAGTTTTCTCAGCTTGTTTAAATATGCATCGAAACATTCGCCTATTTCCTGGTCGCATGAATTAAATACGTAGCGTTCGTATGTCGTATTTAATTTAGGTTCGAAATAGTCTGATAATTTTTTTATGGTGCATATACGCTATTTTAGTTATTTTCCAATGTAATGTGTGTTTATCCGAGGTGTGGAGAGATGACTTCGCCGAATGTAGAAAAAAAATCCCACTCTGATACCATGTTCTGGTGCCGATGGCGAGCGATAATAAATAACACGTGAACACACAAGCTATCTAGTAAGGGAGTCTGTTTATTTACATCCAAGGGAGCTAAACCTACAGAGCCAGCCTCACTTTCATGGGGCCGTTTCGTACCCGTGTTTTACGGAGCTATATACATCATAACAACTATAAAATGTGTATTTTTTTTTATTTTGTCAAAAGTCATAAAAAATGATTAAATTGTTTTTTTCTCAACAGCATTATCTTCTGCATATCATGTAGAGTTAATGTAAAGTTTTAGCGGATATCAGTCCTTTTACTGCGATATTTCCATCATAAAAATACTATTTCGATATCAGATTGACATACCTTTACATGGCTTTTTTGTTTTGTAAAAAATACTAAAAACAACTGAAATAGCTTAGTTTTCATATATATCATAGTTTTTGCCTATATATGCAAGTACTTACATTTTTAATTACTATTTACATTGCTTTTTTACCAGTTTATAAATAAATTTTTTTTGTAAAAAAGGTTTTATTTTTATCAATTTTCAATAGTTTTTGCATGTCGGCAAGTTCACTATTTTACCACAATAAAAATAAAAATACATGATATATGGTAAAAGTTCAAACTCTAATATAAAAGATTAACGTCCAACCCATTAAGAATTTAATGGAAAACATGCTATTTCAGCACAGATTTCAACTTTTACAAAAAAAGAAAAAAAGAAATGGTATAAAAGAAAAAAAAAGCAATGCAAATATATCATTGCAAATATATGCAAATATGTAATAAAATCTTCCGTATGAACATTATGTATTCTGAAACAGTGGAAAACACTGCTGAACATACGAATGTCATTACGAAATTTAAAACTATCTAAATCTATGTACTTGCGAAAATAGTATTTTTATCATTGAAATAGGTCCTGCCTATATGTGGCAAGTTAAAAATGTTTACATGCATGTAAAAACTATTGAATATCGATAAAACTTATTTTAGCTTATGCAGAGTTATTTTCCATGATACTATTTCTGGACGGAAATTACACAAGAATGCTGAGAGCAGTATTAAACAAGTCCTGGCGACAACACCCCACGAGACTCCAACTATACGGACACTTGCCCCCCATCACAAAAACTATACAAGTTCGACGAACCAGACACGCAGGACACTGCTGGAGAAGCAAGGACGAGCTCATAAGCGATGTACTCCTGTGGACCCCCACTCATGGTTGTGCAAGAGTGGGACGACCAGCACGAACTTACATACAGCAGCTATGTGAGGACACGGGTTGTAATCCTGAAGACCTGCCGGAGGCGATGAATGATAGGGAGAAATGGCGAGAGACGGTCAGGGATATCCGCGCAGGCGGCGCGACATGATGATGATGAGTTTACATAGCCGTACACGGCTTTCTTTGTTTCGTAAAAATGCCAGAAAAAATAGCTAAAATAGCCTACTTTGAATAGTTTATTACATTTCAGTTTATATATATATAAATGTCATTACGAAATCTTAAACTATATATATATATATATATATATATATATATATATATAGTTATATATCATATTAGATAGTTTTTAGTATTTCACTTCCTTTTAAACTTTTGATATATTTTAATGAAAAAAAGATATCTACTAGATTTACTTTACAAGATTATGTAAAACTAGTAATGTAAATCTAGGCGTTTTTTAGTTTTCCTAAAGACATTTATACTTTTCCATTTTTTTCAGAATGTATAATATTTATGTTTTAAATTCATTCATACAATTGTGTGCAGAGACATATTTTTATGATATAAATGCTATTTGCATTGCTTTTTACTATTTTTACATACACGTAAACGTATTTTTTTTTATTGATTTTTTTTTTTTTGTCTCGTGAAATAATTTGTTTTTTTATCAATTTTTAATGCGTTTTGTATGTTGGAAGTTCATCTTTTATATTATATTATAACTTTTAACAAATATTATTACGTGTGCAGGGTTATATTTCCTATACTATATATAATACTTCATTTTTGTTGTTGTTGTTGTTGTTGTTGTTGTTGTTGTTGTTGTTGTTGTTGTTGTTTTGTCAAAAGTCATGAAAACGGAACCTAAATTGATTGTTTTACATCATTTTCAATGGTTTTGCATTTTGGAAGTTCACCTTTTATATTGGAGTTTTCAATTTACCACGTATTGTTTGCAGTCACATATTTCAATGAAATGTTATTTTCTATAGTAGAACTCGGCCGACAGCCGCTGTATCTCATCTCTCTAGCACTTTTGGCGGAAATAAAATCAATGGGGCCCCCTTCGTTGAGCTGATGGAACCACGAGTATTCGCCACGTTGTGACATTTTGATTCGAACAGGATGGTCCGATTGTGAGTGACTGGGTTCCACGCCGAAAGGACTCGCTATTTGCGAAAAAAAGAGTTACAAATACACAAAATAAGAGACACCTAAGATATTGCACGAATGCGTAGAGTCACACAAGATTCACTCGAAAGATGAAATTAGTCTGAAATGGATTCAGGCGATATAAGGGAGACAATTACGTATCTTCGTTACAGGCACATTGACCTGTTTGCGGTTCGCTTTCTCAGTTTTTTTGACAAAATCATCTGGATTCTATTTCCATCTCTTTCCATCCGACTAGCAAGATTAAATAAATAACAGTAAGTGAGCATTTCTGCTTTATTTCTTAAATGAGACATATTTAAGAAATATTTGGTAGTCGTGTAAATACTGAAATTTATACTTTATAAGTGAAATTTATACTTTATAAGTGAAAAATCAATACATTTAATTATCACTAAAAAAATATTCAGTAGCTGCTACACTGAAGTTTAAGGGAGGTTTCTACTCCTTTCCCTGGATTGCTCCACTACCCTTGATACGTACCTTATATTGCCGAGCGTTAGGCATGGAGGTATCAAGTACCATTTTTAATGTCTTTGAAAGTCGTCTACGGAAATGTAAATCTAGTATAATACCATTAAAAATGTCAGTTTATATTTTTATGTACATACATATAAGTTAGCAATACTTATATATCGTATGTACATAGGGCACCTTTGGTGGTGTAACGGTAAGCAAGCTAGACTAGCAAACCTACACGAGTGAGTTCGAGTCTCATTGGGCGCCCCATTCATTCGGCCTTGTGCCACATCGAAGCAAAGAGCTTCGTAAATTACTATATATCGTATGTACATATATTGTTTTTTCAGAAAAACTGTTGAAGTACGGAAGATTAATTTTATTTTACAAAAAGGAGAGTTACACCAAACAATTGCTGGGTTATCGAACTATCGAACTTTTTAACACTCCCGTATCCTCTCATAACTTTTAATTATTTCAAGAGCACAATACAAAAATAATTTAAAGTCCGAATAAAAGTTTTTTGAATCTCTCTAACTAATTTTTTCATGCGTTTTGTCGTTATGTCAGCAATCATTTCTGTAATTGGACAATAGATAATCCCTATTTTCTTCTTGTTTAATGCATCTCTTACATATCGATATGTTTGTTTATTTACAGGGTCCTTAGATAGAGCGATTGCACTTTATTTATCTCCAAGTATTTTAGCAGGTTCTGTTGTGGGTCCATTCCATTTAGTAGCTGAATTAGCGATAAACTCTCTTGTTTTAGCTAGAGCCATGTACTAAGATTAACAGGTAGACAGTGCAAGTGTAGGTTGCTTCTTTGACTTCCATGAAATAAGCGAGCTTTCTTTGTTTAAATAAAAACAAAATCCTCTGATCTTCATCTCTGTAAAGCTAAGAGTTAGGGAACTCCTCACTTTTCTGATAACAGAGTTCGTAATGGGATGTATCTCTTATATACTTTTAGATAAGTTTTGGTGCTACCTAATGCTATTGACGTGGCTCTGATAGATACTATGATAATTTAACACATCTGGTCATTAGGTAGATTCGGCTACCAAATAATTTCACGGTAAAATCTCTATTGATACCGAGATTCATTTTTAGATCGCATGGTCTTGCACTTGGTTTGACATATTAAATCTTTCCAACACCCATACTATGTATTATTTTGGTTAATTTTAACACATCCTTGTGTTATGTGAAAGTCTATCCCTATGAAATGGTTGAGTTTTCCCAAATCTTTTATTTTAAATTCTGACACCAACATTTTCTTGACGTTACTAAGGAAGATAACTTTGTCAGATGCGATCGTCAACCAAGGATACGATTAATAATCTCATTTTGTTTCATATAAACACTGTGGTCTGCTGGATTTTGTATAAATTTATTTCGGATGAGGCATTCATGTGACATTTTGTTCCAGTTTCTGCCTGATTACTTCAGCCCATATAGAGATTTGTTAGCCATTATTTCTTTTAAATTCTACTGGCCTCTCCACAAAATCTCATCGTCAGTTGGTGCATGTAAATACGCCGTTGGTGGACAATCCATCTGGTGGAGAATAAGATCATATTGCACCACTATTTGATTCAAGATGCGTATTGAGCTGATGTTTGCAGTAGGGAAGAAGGTTTTCTCCATAGACTCTACCCTTTTTCTGGCTGAATCCTCGAACAACGAATTTTGCTTTATATCCTGCTTTATATCATGCTTTATATCCTTCAATGTTTTCCTTGTCGGTGTAGACCCATCTACAGTCTTTTTGCCTTCAGGTATATTTGTCAATTCAAAAACATTATTTTGCTTCAGGGATCGCCTCTCTCCGGTAGTGTGCATCTGAGGAGTCCATTGCTTCTCTGTATGTTATTGGTATATTTAATGAGTATATACAACAATAGTCGAAGTTAATATTATCATCCACAGAATTTGTAATGTTGTCATTTAGGTGTTCCGGTTTTCTTTCTCTTCGAGGGTAATGTCGAATTTACTATCTTTCTCAGTCTGTGCATTTTCCTTTGTTTCTAAGATTGTAGACATTTTGTGAACGAATACATTGAATTTTCTTCCATTTTTATGAATCAGCTCATTCTTACTCTATTATTTGCCGTGGCAGAAAATATATCCCATGGGTATCAATAATACCTCTTTTAAGGTTTCCGTTTGTATTCACCAGGCATATCTCAGCATCGCCTCGTTTTAAAGCGACCCCATTCATCAAAATTTTTGAATCTCTCTATATCCTATATAGCTCCCGTATCAACCATAAATTTCTTGCTTTCAACGATTTTCTGTGGTCGGTCTTTAATTAAAAAAAAAACGCTTCTGCTTTGATGGTATCTCACTTTTTATAGCGACATGACTCTCTCATATGGGTCTAACACCACTTTTTACTTTTCTTGAAATTGTTTGGGCATATTTTTTACTACATTCCATTATACTTAAAACACGAAACTTCGTTACCCATTTTTGAGAATAAATTGGATAACTTCATAACACTGTCATCAAGTTGTTATGATATTTATCCGTATCCTCGAAACTCGTTACATTTTGAATTCGGAAAGCATTAGAACCTAACTGCTATAGTCACATATATGAAAAGGGATTTAAATCTGCAAGGTAATTTTATTTTAGCCATGGCCTAATGTTTCTCCAGGATTGTAGAACCATCAATTAATGTTTCTCTAGGATTTCTTAGTACCGTTAATGTTACTTCTGTTCTAATGATAACACCTTCATTTTAATTATAAAAAATAATTTTTGGTTTTCCCTTACCTGCGTAATGGTCACGCAATATACTCAGAGCTTGTCTTTCATTGTCCGAGGAACAGGAATTGTATATGCTCTGTGTCTGTTTCGACTCGTTTAAAATGGTGTCCTTTAATGGAGGTCCCCGAAAAACTTCGTTTCCCAAATTTCATACTTGAAGTTGCCATGTCTTAAGATTAGGATTATTAGACGAATGAAAAATAAAACACGTGTATTTCTTGGAAAATTGAAAATAAGAGATTATTTTTATTTTACAAAAAAGGAGACGTACACAAAACTGATCAGTTTATAGAATTTGGTTTACTTCAAAAACACTACAAAAACTTGCTTAAAAAAAAGTAAAAATCGGGAAAAAGTATTTTAGCTATATATTGATACATTTTTAATAGATAGTCGTGTAAAAAAAAGTAAGCATTTTAGCTATATTTTGATGCGTTAATTAACATTGCAATTGCCGTTTTATCATGAATATGTGTATGTGCACCCGTGCAATACGCGAAAAAAAACTGAATGTTATCCTTCCTTTGAAAAATCAAGAAAATACGTTTTTTAATGAAAATTATATGCTAAATATTGATTGATATTTCTAAATATTGCTAAAAATTTACTTACTAAATATAAGTAAAATTTCAGAAAAAGTAAGCATTTTAGCTTTATATTTAAGTTAAAATTGAAACACATTTACACGTTGTACACGACTTTCACATATCTTTTAAAATTTTCATTTCTTTCAGCTTTTTTCTTTTTTTTCTTTTCTTTTTTTTTTGTTTTTTGTTGAATAAACCTTTATTCAAGCTTCTTACTCAGACTTCATAAATTAATCACAAGCTTTAACATAATATTTGACAATTTATTCAACTAAGAAACAGAATGAAACTGTACAATTGGAATTAGACCCATCTTAGCAGGAGGTGGCAGACACGTGGATGCACAGGAAGATTGAAATTAAAACTACAAATCAACCTCCTTTCTCCTGCAGTATGACTACAATACGGCTATGAATGCTCTTGAGGAATACTTGAAGCCTAAAAACATTTGTAGAGATTTGTTGGTGAACATTTATAGACATTTGTTGGTGAATCGTCGGCAACAAAAGCGTAAAATACCAGTATCTACAATCCTTGAATAGACACGCTAATGATTGTGATTTCCACGCTCTTACGGCAACACAAAAAAGATTTCCACGCTCTTGCGTCCAACAAAAAACTCTAGACCAGGCTCTCACGCCAGAAATTGCCTAAAGGTAACTAGCATCGTATATACGTCGTATTATACTGTTCGGACCGAAGGAACTAATGACTGTATATCCGTGTGAAGGGAGCAATGTACTGTGGCTGCAGAAATATTTCTTTTGTAGAAACCAGAGACTCGACAGACCCAGATGCCCAGCCAGAAACTCAATTTGCAAAAATTGTAAAAAGAAAGGGCATTTCGCTCGAGTCTGTAGATCTCATACGGCTGCTGCTACCAACTACGGTAAGTCCCTTCTTGCTTCGTCTACTCTTAACTTCTCAGTTAGTCTCTCTCGTTCGTCCATATGTGGAGAAATTAAAGGAGAACCTGTGAAGATACAGGAAGCTCATAAAATTTAATCCACCCGATAAATTTAAAAGTTTCGGGTTTCGCCGTTCTGAAAGAATTTTAATGCATAGTATCAAGATGGCTAACCTTTGCTGTAACGTAATTCTGTTAGGACACTGACCTCCAATAAAAATGTCCCCTACCCATCTTTATTTCCGAACCTAACCGAATTTAACTGTGATGTCCCCGGGATTTAACTGCTATTGGCAATTAAATCCCGGAGATATAGCATACCAGACATTAAATTCATTCAGTTTGAGATCTCCCGGATGCTTAAAAGAAGGCATAGAGCCTTCTCAATCTCCATGGTGTAGTATACCCCGAAAATCACAAAAACAGACTTGTTGTAGATTACTCCCGGTTCACTTTCCTTTCGCGGATAGAGGACATAGCAAATGAAATTGCCAGTTACAAAGTATTTAGCACTCTTGATTCAACCATTGCCTATCACCAGGTTGCTTTTAAGCCAGAAAAGAAAAAATACACACCATTTGAAGCTGATGCATCTCTATACCAATTTTGCTGAATCCCATTCGGAGTGACCAATGGAGTAGTGAGCTTTCAACGAGTTATGGACGACATCATAAAGTGAAAATACCTCAATATCGACAATGTGGACAAAATCAAGCTAAACATGACTTAAATATGAAAGAGTTCATGGTAAATTACGGTTTGACATTGAAAAAAAACAAGTGTCTTTACTCGCTTACTTCCATAGACTTCCTCGGATAAAACCCGAACCTGATATACTCAAAGGATTGATGGACTTACCGGTACCCCAAAATCTTTCTTATCTTCAACGAGATGTTCTCTCATATTCGGAAAAATTACATTCCCTAACTAAAACAAGCAGAGGCCTTCAAGTACCTGTAACAGGAAATTGCAAAATCGTCCATGGTAGCTTTTGAGATCGGAACTGATGCTTCAAAATATTCTATCGCTGCTTCCCTTACCCAAAATAGTTTGTCTGTGGCTTTCTTTTCAAGAACCATAATTTCTGGCAAGCAAAAGCACGCGTTGGTTCTACGCAACTATAGAAGCTATTCAAAAATGGCGAAACCTACTACTTGGAACGTATTTTAAGCTGATCACTGATCAAAAATCAGTTCAATCCTATAAGTAAGAGCAAGATGAGATCATGTAAGATGGAAATTGGAAATTGCTTGTTTAGGCACATTGTTCAGGAATTTGCTTTTCTACTACTATTGCGGAGACGTTACTCTGTTTGCACAAAGATTTATGTCACCCGAATGCTACATTTTGTCAGAAGCAAAAATATGCCATACTCCGTTGAAAAGGTAAGAGCGAACCAGGTCTGTTCTGAGATGAAGCCTAATAAAAAGGGCACCGCAGACGCGCATAAAAGCGAGTCAATCCTTTAAGATATTGAGTATAGACAACAAGGGACCTCTGCCTTCAAGTTCCAGCGATCAGAGGTTGACAAATACTCCCGTTTTCCTTTCGCTTTCCATTGTGCCGACGTGGCTGCCGCGACAGTCATCTAAGAAATCTATTTTCTGTTTTTGGAAATCCTTCTTTTGTGCACTCAGATCGAGGAATAGCCTTCATGCCAGAGGAACTAAAAGGATTCTTACATTCTCTAGGCATCACTACCAATCGAGCAACTGCTTTTAATCATCAAGATACAATGGCATAATCTGGCAAATAGTGGCTCTGCAGTCAAGAAATTGTTGATTGGGAAAAGGTGCTGGATTTAGCTCTCCACTGCATCCGCTCATTCCTTTCCACTTCCACTTTACTTACTTACTTTCAACTTCAACTTTACATGAACGCCTCCTCAATTTCCAAAGAAAATCAGCTACTGGAGATTCCATACATGCAAGATCCAAATCGACTCTTCTGAAGCGCCATTTACGTAAATGTAAATAAGAGCCCCCGGTAGAGACTGCTGAAATACTTTAAGTCAATCCAAACTATGCCCACGTACGCTTCAATAATGGGTTAGAAACAACTGTGTCCTTGGATCACCTCTGGGTGATGCTATAAACAGTTTAGATACGGAACTAGACCCTATGCTTCAAGAACTGGATGTTAACGCTTCTCCCCTTCTACAGAGTACTACTGAAAACTCAGCTGCTGAGAATTCAGTTCCTGCTATTTCTCTTCCTCCTCTCGTGGATGATTCTCATGGGACTTTGTTAGAAGACGCTGAATTACTTCAACGTTCCAGTAGAACCCAACGAACACATTCTAATTTAACTACTAGCTTTAAACTTTCGTTTTCATTTTTTTTTCTGTTTTCAGCTTGATCAAAGGCATATACGGGACTTATTTTATTGGAGACATCATTTTAAGAGGCTCCCTCGATGAATTGACGAACCCTAATTTTCATAGTCAGTGGAGAATGAAAGGAAAGACCAATATAATCTCCGTAAGGGAGGTTAAATAGTTCTTTCCTTTATCACCTTTTTCTGTGAACGAATTGTTTAGATTACTGGTTGGTGGCCATATTATCCGTGGCTACCTTCAAGACCAGTTCTTTAAATAAAGCTTTTTTTTCCAGCTTATCTGACACAGACTTCTTTATTTAATTTCAAGCTAACATATTGTTTGACCCTTTAACTAATAATTATAAATTTTAGTGCTTTTCTGAACGGTTTAATATTGCTATCAAATATACCTTATGTAACAAATATATTTATGACAAAAATGACATTTGCAATGTTATTACATAGTAAGCCAATAGCCCGGGAGACTGAGGAAGTTTTATAAAAGCAGTTTGATGGCAAGTATGACAAGATCGTCGAAACCAAGCCAACACATGCGACAACAAAACCCTACACATGCGAGAATTCAATTTTGTGATGGTCGGGAAGACATTTGGCACGTTTTTCACGGCTGGATCAACCTCAAGATTCGGCTGAAAACGTTTAATCTTACCTCTTCACAACAGAAGATGAATCAGAATCATTCTTCTCAAAATTCCGAAGCGTATCCTGACTGTTCTGGTGGTGAGCTACTTCCCCGTTAGTCTAACTGGTTTTGCTCCCGTGATCTAGTTCATTTTACTATATTTACATTAAAAATGTATATCTAGTAAAAAAAAAAAAAAAAGTAAAGTATTAACAATGACATTTTTGTCATAAATTTGTGTACGTGAGCGAAGAAGGCATGCAAATTATATGTTTGTTTGTTGCTGTGAAGTTCTGCTAAATAAAGCCTTGATAAGGTCTTTCTTCTTCATTGTAATGAATCTGTAAATCAAATAGCATTTTTATCCCGAAAGTATGTCCAGCACGCGATCTTATCAATAGAAATACCTTTCATATAAAAGAAAATCAGCATTCTAAAAATTATACATTCTAAAACAGAGCAAAACCTGCGTATTTTAGGTCTATTTTAACTGTAATTCACAAAAAATCTGCTAAAATAAAATTGCAAAGTTTTTTTATTATGGAAATATGTACTTGCGCACGATCTTATGAGTTGCAAAACGGGAAAATTTAATAATTGAAGGGAAGTTCAAAAACAACTGAAAATAGTTTTTTTAAAAATATCTATTTCAGCTCCATTTTAAGGCTTTTAGAAAAAAAAATAACAGAACAAAACAATCAACAAGACTTTGCAAAGTTTCATCGAGAAAATGAGTACCTGCACATGATGTGGCAATACTAAAACTTTTAATAATAGGCGTAAATTTTATATATTCTAAAACAATAGAAAACAGTGTAAAACTTACACTAAACGTATACATTTACAAAAAACTGCTAAAATAACTTTACAACTAGCATTTTACCAGGGAAATAGGTACACCATCTGCACATAATTTGATAAATGGCAAAGATGAAGTTGGACAAAAACATACTTTTGCTTCGGTTTAAAACAAAATACAAAAAGTTGGCGTACGGAAAGATAGAATTTTCGTCATAAATCTGATATATAAAACCGCATATTTTAGCTTTGTTTTCTCTAAATTACAAAACTAAAAAACTAGTGAAATAGAATTTTTTCTGAAAATTATGTACCTACAAACGATTTGAGAGAAGAGAAAACTAAAAGCTTTAATATAAACGATGAAATTCTGGGATTATGCAAAATAGTAGGGAAAAAACATTTATGGTTACATGCATTTTTTACAAAAGAAATAAAGCTGTTTGCTGGTATGTAAATCTGGTAAAAAAAACAAAAAAAACAAACATTGCAAATGGTATTCTTACCATGAAAATGTGTCTGATACATGGTCTGATAAATGGAAAACATCCCTAATTCAAATGTTCTTTACAGTGTTTCCATAAAACTAAACGGGGGTTCTTTGTTTTTATAAAAAAGCGTTAAACCAGACGTGAAATATATTGTTTTTCAACAAGTTTTAATGGTTGAAATAACCATTAAAAAATGTTGAAA
Organism: Sepioteuthis lessoniana; assembly: GCA_963585895.1. Lineage (NCBI taxonomy): Eukaryota > Metazoa > Mollusca > Cephalopoda > Myopsida > Loliginidae > Sepioteuthis > Sepioteuthis lessoniana. The sequence goes on from CAUZXS010004478.1 coordinate 57,407, forward strand.
AACAACGTATAATGAAGTCCCTTTCTTATGCAATGTCTATTCTAACTGAAATGTTTTAATATTTCCATTTATATGATCATTTGCTAAAATCATGAAATACGTCACCATGCAATTTTTTTTTTTTCTAGTTGAAAAATAACATTTTTTGTTTTTTAGTTGAGAAATAATGTGAAAAAATATTATTTCTCAACTAATGTTTTTTTAAATGAAAGTATTGCAACTTATCAGAGCTTTTGTAGATTTCATGTAACGCTTGTAATGTTTTTTAATCAGATGTACATAGCCGTAAACGGGTCTCAGTTTTTAAAAAAAGAGGTAAAATACCATTTTGGCGTGCATGCGAGACAATAATTGTCTATGAAGGGTTTAACTCAGGTTAATAAAAAGAAAAGTCGAGCAGATAAAAGTCGAGCAGATTTGCTAAATCACCTCAAATCCAATAAGCTAAGAAGATAAGTACATTTGACAAGCAAAATAAATAAGAATTTGAGGAAATTCTGTAGAAAAGTTGTTTTGTCAAGACAAGCAGAAATTTGAAAGAAAGCAATATTGACGTGAGATTAATGATGTTATACGAACGAATATCTCTAGTTAGGAATTTGAATGAGTTTTTATGTGATGATAAAAGGGTCAATGTGCACACCAGCTAAAATATGGGACTGAGATATTTTAACAGTGAAGAGACCATCTGGAAGTTGCGTCACACTCTGTTAAATAAACAAACAAAAAAATTATCCAGGGTTGACTGATAATAATTATTAATTAGTCTTAGACGAAGGACCACATAATCCAACATATTTGTGGATACGGAGAGGAATCTCGAGTGTGACGTCACAGAAATGAAAGCTGGAAGGTGGAAAGCTATCCTACCTCATCAGGAATGATAGGACAGACTTTATGGTTGTTGCACAAGATCGTAACAAAGACATGATGAATGTGTCGTGATCGAAAGTGACGTTAGAACGTTGGCAATTATATTTGGCAATATAAGAAAACCGATTTTGGAGATTAGAGCGCACTGCCAATCTTGCAACCAGAACGTACGGTTCGTCCGAACGAAGTTGCCGCTTTGGAAACCTGACCCGCCCCAACTTACCAAGAACTGACTACTTATGTCCTTAGACTAACCTATGTGCCACAAACGCAAACAATCTTCATTTTGTATGACCTGAAGAACTTATAAAATTATTCTATTTGAAAACAGTGCATTGTTATTTTACTTTTTCAACAATGTATGTTCCAGGTTCCAATACATTTATGACCTCATCTTTTTCGCTACCCTGTACTTAAAAATGATCACATATTGGGGTGGGGAGGTGCCTGGTCACCCCACTTAAAGAGAACTTATCCATCTATTTTCCACGTGGGTCGGACTAGCGATTGTCAGATAAAAGGCGCTTTTTGACGATTGAGCTAACGAACTAGACAGGAGGAAACTTCAGTTACCACTCGAAGCCTTGTTAGGGTATTCTAATTGGTATGGTCGCCACATGTGGTTTTGGTCCTTGTATACATGAATTTTAAATTAAAGTTTTTAATTTTGCCAAATATCAATTGGTGTGTTGGTACATATTTTCATGATAAAATCATCATAATCATGTCGTGCCGCCAGCAGGAATATCCTTGATCCTCTCTAGCTCGGCCATAGAAGTACATCACATCGTCCCTGCTTCTCCCGCAGTGTCTTGTGTGTCTGGTTCGTCTAACTTGGATAGTTTTCGTGATGGGAGGTAGGTGGACGTATAGTTGGTGTTTTCTGGAGTGTTGCCACCAGGACTTCTTCAATATTGCTCGCTGCATTCTAGTGAAATTGCCGTTTTTTATATCAGTATCGACTGGACCGCTGCTTGGAAGAAACTGCGTTTTATTTTATCGTCCAGGTCTGACTTCCATATGATCAATAGCTTATCGATAGCTGTCTATGTCTTTGTTAGCCACGTGTTTTTCTTAGGAAGGGGAATTTGTCAACCAGTTTCAGAGAGCTCCCGCTTTGTGTGCATGCCTGCGGTGGCTGGTTCAAAACTCTGCAGTAGTGTTTTGGGTGTATTTGCCAGAATCGCTATATCATCGGCATAGTCAGCGTCGGTAATTATTTTTGCGTGGTACCTTCCGCTTCTTTACTTTGTCAGCTCAAATCTGTTTTCTTTGATTTTATCAATCGATGTTCTAAGCAATCGATTTTATCAATCGATGTTCTTTGATTTTATCAATCGATGTTCTAATCGATGAGAAAGAGGTGAGGGCATAGCGTGTCGAAATATTCTGTGTCTCCATCCGGTGAACGTATCTTCACTTTAGACTAATATAAACGTAAATAGGTTTTTGTTTTGTGAATTAAACATATAACTGACTTAGTTTTATTAAATCGTGTGCATCATGAAAATATTATTTCAAACATTACTTTATCGGATTAACATACCCTTAAACAGGTTCTTTAGCTTTGGGAATTACAGTAATAACAGAGCTAAATTACGTAGGTTTTGCATTTTTTTAGAATGTAAAAGGCAGGAAGTTCGCATTGTTATATTATATTTGTTGGTTTTTCCACATAAAACCAGAGCTGACATTTACGTTTGTTGGTTTTGCCACATTTACATTTAGTTTTTAGTTTTGTGAAATACTTTCATTACAGACCTAAAATGTACGTTGGTTTTGATTTTTTTTCTATTGTTTCAGAAAAACTTAATCATTAAAATAAAGGATTTCAGTATTTTCATTTATCATATCATTTGATGATAAAAATATCATTTAATATGTTAATTTACCAGATTTACTCTTTTTTTATTTTTGTGTATAAAGTCATATAGAGCAAAAATACGTAGGTTTTGCAATAAGTAAAAAGTGTGCCTTTAAAATGAAATTTGCAATTTATCAGATTGTGCAGGTACATATCTTCTTGAGGTAAATACCATTTGCATTGATATTTACCATACGTGTAGATTTTAATTTTGTACAATGGAAAAAGTACATCTTAGCAATTCATCAGAACAGATTGATCAGATCAGATTGATCAGATCAGATTGATCACATTTTCATGATACAAATATTGGCTTTCCTTTTTTTACCAGATACACGGTTCTTTTCTGTTTTGTACAAAAGCGTGAAACCAGAACTGAAATATATTGTTTCTGCACTATTTTCAATGGGTTTTACAGGCTGGAAGTTTATCTTTTATAATACAGTTTTTGGTTTTGCCATGTGCTAGACATATTTTCGTGCTAGATATATTTTCATGTGCTAGACATATTTTCATGATGAATTACTTTACCAGATTTACATACCCGTAAACTTTTTTTTTTTTTTTTGGTGAATTACGGTATACTGATAATTTTACATACTTTATTCTTTCAGAATGTATAAACTTCTTTAAAATAAAACGTTTTAGTATTAACATACCCGGAAACGGGTTTTTTTAGTTTTGTGAATTACAGACGTAACAGACCTAAAATTTTGAAGTTTTGAAGGATAGGTTTTATATAGTTTATTCAAAAACCATAAAATTATCCTTTAAATGAATATTTTAAGTTTTGCAATTTAACAGATCGTTATTATGTTCGGGATATAAATAGCATTTGCAATCATTTTATATCATGTACATGAAAACAGAGCAGAAGCGCGTTGTCTTTCAAATATTTTGAACTATTCTGGTAATGATTTAAAAATTTTCAATATGTTTTAACTTTTACAACGCGCACAGGGACATACTTCCATGATAAAAATACTATGATACTTTATGCATAGTCGTACATGAGTTTTTTGTTTTGTCAAAAGTCATAAAAACAGAGATTAAATTGTTTTTTGGGTTGTTTTTTTTTTTTTGCAGAAGAGATCAGCCCTTCTACTGTGAAATATTTTTATGATGAAAATACTATTTCGCTACTATACTATAGCTGATTGACATACCTGTACATTGCTTTTTTGTTTTGTAAAAAATACTCAAAACATAGCTCAAAAACTATTGAACTATTGAAAACTAAACTATTGTTTAGTTTTCAATTGTTCAATAGTTTTTGCATGCAAGTAATTTACTTACATTTTTAATTAATATTTGCATTGCTTTTTTACCAGTTTTACCATACATTTAAACTTTTTTTTTTAATAAAAGCTATTTTCAATGGTTTTTGCATTTTAGCAGTTCCCTAATTTTAACTTTTACCATACCATGATAAAAATACAATAAGATAGACATAGACTAATATAAAAGTTTAATTTCCAACATGTAAACCCCATTGTAAGTTTGATGAAAAACAAGCTATTTTAGCTCAGGTTTCAACTTTTACAAAAAAAAATTAAGAAAAACGTTTACGTGTGTGTAAAACTGGAATAAAAGCAATGCAAATGATATTCATAAGAAAATCTTCCGTTTAAAACATGAACATTATACATTCTGAAACAATAGAAAACACTGCTGAACCAACAATACAATGTCATTCTGAAATAATAGAAAACACTGGTGATATATAATATAATGTCATTAAGAAAACTAAAAAAACTGTGTATACTTTTGAAAATAGTATTTTTATCGTGGAAATAAAAATGTGGCAAGAAAAAATGTAAAAACTATTATATATCGATAAGATCTTTTTTTCAATGATAAAAAATGCTATTTCGACTGTTATTCGACCAGATTTACATAGCCGTACACGGCTTTCTTGTTTTGTAAAAAAGCCTGAAAAAATAGCTAAAATAGCCTTTTAGCATTGTTTTTTACAATTTTTACATACACGTAAACGTATTTTATTTATTTTTTATTCATTTTTTTTTTTTTTTTTTTTGTTAAAAAAGCGTGAAACCAGTGCTAAAATATGAGTTTTGTATGTTGGAATTTCATCATTTATATTAGTGCCTGTAACGATGATCAGTAATTGTCTCCCTTATATCGTCTGAATCATATCAATGTGAATCCATACCAAATCCATATGTGACTATTTTGTACTCCGTGCAATTTCTTGTGTTGCTTATTTTGAGTACGACAAGAATTCTTTTCTTCGCAAACAGCGGTTCCTTTCGGCGTGGAACCCAGCCTTGTTCATTTCTCACAATCGGAGCGTCCTGAAAGACGAGAGCACCACTGTTCGGATCAAAATGTCACAACGTGGCGAATAGTGGTGGTTCCATCAGCTCAACGACGGGGCCCCAGTGATTTTATTTTAGCGCCAGAGAGATTAGATACAGCGCCAGAGTTTTGGCGCCAGAGAGATGAGATACAGCGGTTGTCGGCTGTCTACTATAGAAACATTTATAAAAACATTTCATGTGACTGCAAACGATATATATGTGGTAAAAGTTAACACTCCAATATAAAAGGTTAACTGCTAAAATGCAAAACTCATTGAAAATTGATGAAAAACAATCAATTTCAGCTTATTTTATTTTTGCCATGGAAATATGACCCAGCACACGAAATAATATTTTGTAAAAGTTATATATCAATATAATATAAATATATTATATATAATATTTTTAATGTCGTTGGTATGACACGGAAATTTATATTTGCTAAAGTAAGTGAAAAATCGTGACAGTTTGACATACTAAATCTTTCCAAAACCCTTCCTTTTTCGTTCATTTTAACACATCCTTGAGTTATGTGAAAATCTTTCCCTATTTAGTTTTACCAGACCTTTCATTTTAAATTCTGACATCAACAATTTCTTGACGTTACTAAGGGAGATAACTTTGTCAGATGCGATCGTCAACGATTTATAATCTCTCATTTTGTTTCATCTCAACAATCTGCGGGATTTTGTATAAATTCATTCCGGATGAGTCATTCATGTGACATTTTGTTACAGTTTCTACCTGATTGCATCAGCCCATATAGAGATTTATTTAGCCTATGAAGTAATCTATTTGTTTTAAATCCTTGTGGCTGCTCCACAAAAATCTCATCGTCAATTGGTGCATGCAAATACGCCGTTGTTACATCCATCAAATAAGATCATATTGCACCTCCAATTGCATCAAGATGCGTATTGAGGTGACGTATGCAGTATGGAAGGTTTTGTCCATAGACTCTACCCTTTTTTCTGGCTGAATCCTCGAGCAACGAATCTTGCTTTAAATCTTTAGGATCAATCAGTGTTTTCCTTGGCGGTGGAGACCCATCTACTGTCTTCAGGTATATTTGTCAATTCAAAAACATTATTTTACTTTAGATCCCTAAAGTAAAATAATGTTTTCTGTTCTTCATGCATCGCCTCAACCCGGCAGTGTTGCCTCTGAGGAGTCTATTGCTTCTCTATTCTCTACTGAATTCTCTTGGTATATTGAATGTGGTTTTACAAAAATAGTCGAAGTTAATCCTAAGAATTTGTAATGTAGTCATTTAGGTGTTCAGGTTTTCTTTGTCTTCGGGGGGTAATGTCGAAGCTTACTATCTTTCTCTGTCTGTGCATTCTTAATTTGTGGGTCTGAGGTTGTAGACATTAAATAATTATGGACGAATATATTGAATTTTCTTCCATTTTTATGAATCAACTCATTCTTGTTTTTCCTAAATATTATAACCGCCCTGTTTGCCGTATCAGATGTGACAGAAAATATATTCTCTTTTCAGGGGACTGACTCCTTGTTTACGTTTGTATTCACCAGGCATCGCCTCGTTTTAAAGCGACCCCATTCATCTTACTACTGTAAAATGGTTATCAGGTTAGAATGAGTCATCAAAATTTTTTAATCTCTCAATATCCTATAACGAATCTGTCAATATCCCATAACGACTCTCTCAATAATGTGAGAGGTAGCTCCCGTATCAAGCATAATTCTCTTGCCTTCAATGGTTCTCTGTAGTGTGTCTTTTATCGTAAAAACAAATTAGGCATGGAGGTATCAATTTCTTGAAATTGTGGTGTGTCTTTTATTGTAAAAACAAATTGGGCATGGAGGTATCAATTTCTTGAAATTGTTTGGGTATATTTTTTACTACATTTAAAACACGAAACTTCGTTAGCCATTTTTGAGAATGAATTGGATAATTTCATAACATGAGTTTTGATGATATTTGTCCGTATCCTCGAAATTTCAAAGTTACATTTTGAATTTAGAAAATGTTAGCTCCTTACTGCTATTAGTCGCATATTGTGAAAAGGGATTTAAATTTGCTAGGTATTCCTTTTAAAACCATCGCTTAATATATCTCCAGGATTTCTTAGTCCCATTACTGTTGCTTCTGTCTACGGACACCTTCATTCTGTTCCATTTTTAATGACGTTAATTAAGAAATAATTCTTAGTTTTCCCTTACCTGCATAATGGTCAGAGCTTCTCTTCCATTGTCCGAGGCTTCTCATGATAAGGAACTGGAATTGTATCAGTTCATTATATGCTTCCTCATTCCTTTCCGTGTCTGTTTCGACTCCTAAAATGGTATCCTTTAAACCAAACGTGTGGAGGTACCCTAAAAACTTCGTTTCCCAAATTTCAAATTTGGTCTCATTTCCATCAACTTCCGGTTGAGACCACAACCTGTTGAAGTCACCATGTCTTAAGATAGGAAATAATTTTATTTTACAAAAAGATGTACACAAAACAACTGAGCATTTATCGAACTTGTTTTAACAAAAACACTAAAATTTATACTTGCTAAAAAAAGTAAAAATCGACAAAACGTAAGCATTTTTGCTATATATTGATACATTTTTTTTATTGTGTACGGAAATGTAAAAAACGTAAGCATTTTAGCTATATTTTGATGCGTTTTTCAGTAAAAATCAAATTGCCGTTTTATCATGAACGTGCACACATCAGTCATTTAAAATTTTATAAAAATATATCTAAAAAGCTTCCATTTTCTCCATTTTTCTTTATTTTCAAATTTTTTGCTATGTATCGTGTGCTTTTTATGACAAAAACGACATTTGCTAATATTATTTTACAAGATTTACATTTCGGTACACGACTTTTAATTATCTCTTAAAAATTCATTCAAATAATGATTTCTTTTTCTCGATTTTTCTCTTCTCTTAGTGATAAATATTGGCAATACCAGCAAGTCTCAGGTTTGATTTTCGATAAATTTAAAACCAAATTAAATTATGCTTGGTGCAAGGGAAATAACTCTCGCAATTGAGCCTTCTTTATACAGTCCCTTATTACCAAATTTTTTGTGGTGGGGGGTCTCTTTTGAGAAAGTTGTGTAAAATAACATTGCAAATGTCATATTTGTCATATATATATGTAAGTGCACACAAAATATACGTTATCAATACCTTTGAGGAAGAAACTAAAATTTGTACTTGCTAAAATAATTGAAAAATCAAGAAAATGTAAGCATTATGGTTATATTTTAATATGTGTTTCATTGAAAATTAAAAGTCCTGTACGGAAATGTAAATCTATATGTTTATGACAAAAACGACATTTTATTTTAATAAAATGTCATTTTTGTCATAAACATAAAGATGTGCACACGATAAGGAAAACACTTAAATTTATACTAGCTATAAATTTTTTTCAAGAAAAAATAAGGGTTTCTGCTTTAATATGTGTTTCAGTGAAAATTAAAATTCGTGTACGGAAAAGTAAATCTAGTAAAACATTGCAAATGTTGTAAATCTAGTAAAACATTGTAAATGTCATTTTTGTCATAAATATATGTATATGCACAAGACAAAAACCTTTCGGGAAAACACAGAAATTTATACTTGCTAAAATAAGTGAAAAATAAAGAAAAGTAAGCATTATAATATGTGTGTTCCGGAGGCCAGATAAATATACCAGTCCCCGCAAACTTTTGAAATATTGACAACGAACTAGGCAAGAATGACAAAACAAGGCCAAATTTTATTATGGCGAATCGTAAATCGAAAAAGCGTACGGCGAACAGTCGCCGCGGCCGGATGGTGATCATTGGAACAAGATCTAGTCGCTGGAGCAGGTCTGGACACCTGGTACAAGACTGGTATTCGTTAGATAGGTGGTTGCTAGTTTAGGACTGGTATCTGCTGGTGCAGGAAGATGTTCGCTGGTCCAGAACTGGTAGTTGCTAGTGTCTGCTGGTGCAGGAAAATGGTCACTGGTTCAGGACTGGTTGTTGCTGGTGTAGGAAAGTGGTTCAGTTCTGGTAGTCGCTGGTGCAGAACTGTTTTGGCTGGTGTAGGAAAGTGGAAGCTGGTGTCCGCTGGTGCAGGAAGACGGTCACCGGTACAGGAGTAGCAGCTGCTAGTGTCTGCTGGTGCAGGAAAGTATCCGCTGATGTCTGCTGGTGCAGGAAGGCGGTCGTTGGTGCAGAACTGGTTGCTGCTGGAATCTGCTGGTGCAGGAAAGTGCCGCTGGTGTCTGCTGGTACTGGAAGGTGATCGCCGGTGCCTGGAAGGTAGCTGCTGGTGCCTTCTCAAAGAGTATTAGACTTTCTGAATTAGACCTGAAAAGGGCTCTTAGATTGAAAGGCTGGTAGTTGTGTCTGCTACATCGTGCCGTCTCGGGAGGTGTTTGAAAAGGACTTTTAAGCTGAGAGGCTGGCAATCATTCTGCATCGTCTGCGGCTGGAATCGGGACGTCCGCTTCAGTCCTCATGGGCAGCTGCTGCTGATTAGGCTTCAGTTGTAGAACGACCAGGGAGAAATCTGGCTTTCTCCCACACCCGCGGCTATTCCCCAGTCCAACTGGTTCGACCCGGTTTGATACCACTGCTTATATAGCTACCCTGTGCCACTACGCTATGTGGTCTATGTTGAATGACTTTGCTTATTATTACTACATTATGGTGAGAAACTTCACTCTCATTCGACCATGTGTTTTTAAATACTACCTATTTTTCCATTAGTTGATGACTGTCCTTTGAAAATCAGGCTGAATTTAATATTTCAAGAAAACGTTCTGTGCGGACCAATTTAGTCCCTAAACGTAAAATTCCTAAATAATATTGGCTGACGACATCAGTGACTCATCATTTTTTTTAGGAATGGGGTTTGTTTGTTTTGTTTTCGTTTGGGTTATGAATAGTCGGTGGACGACGATAAGGCCTCTTCCAAGATAATTGATCATATCAATTAAAAGTATATGTATGATTTGAATTTTTTAGGGAAGGTTACCTTCGGTCTGGACTTGGTTTGTGTCTTTGTGGGTGCTGTTGTATCAGGTTGCCCTTCGGGTGAAGGTTTGGATGAATCTGCTGATGTGTCTGATGGAGTGCCGGTTGAAGAGTCTTCTTTCTCAATAAAAGCGGGTTTAACCCTATCAATGGAGACGGTGTCCTTGTTGTTACCGCGCCTAATTGTAATGTGTTTGTCAGCGCGGCTGAGTACTTTGAATATGTTGGAGTGTCTAATTGTATTGTTAATCACAAAGACGAATTCGCATTCTTGTAAGTGGCGAGGAACGTATACATCTGAAGGTTTGTGTCTCGGTGTATGCCAGTTTAGCCATTTTGCACTGCATTTCTTGGGCGAAATCTGCCGTTGGTTTTGTGTCCTGCTTAGGTGTAAAATACTGTCCTGGTAGTGAAAGGAGTGCGCCGAAAACGAGTTCAGCTGTTGAGCACCCTAAGTCTTCTTTTATCGTATTTCTCAGCGATAGCAAGATTAGCAGGAGATCGTCAACCCAATTTCTTGTGTCGTTTCTCGTTGCTAGAGAGGTTTTTAGAGATCGATGAAATCTCTCCACAAGGCCGTTGGCGCAAGGATAATAAGCTGTTGTGTGTATGTGTTTTACCCCCAGAAGATGGTTGAATTCCGTGAAAAGGTATGACTGGAAATCCATCCCGCGATCGGTTGTTATCACCTGGTGGTAGTGCCAAAGTTTACCATCCATTCTCGCATGATCGCTTTAGAGACTGTTTTGGCTGTTGGCCAACGTGAGAATCGATCTACTATTGTCAGAAGGTACTGGTATCCCTGGCATATTGGTAATGGCAAGACTATGTCAACATGCATGTGAGAGAAACGGGCATCGGGTTTGCTGAAGGTGCCAATTGGTGATTTGGTGTGTCTGTGCACTTTACACTTCTGACATTCCAAACACTCGGAAACCAACTCTCGTACATCAGAGTTCATGTTGGGCCATACAAAACGATCGGTGATGAGCTTGACCGTGGCTCTTTTGCTCGGATGGGATAGTCCGTGTAAGTGACAAAATACACGTTTCCTAAATTGTGGCGTCGAACAATTCGGAACGAACCGCCGGTAAAAATCATTTTGTATTGTCCGACAGGGTTCTGGAGTTCGTGTGGACTGCCAGATCATAGTATGTCAAGAAATCTGAGCCGAGAATAAGTATTTGGACTTTTGCTATGATGAATGACCAGGTGTAGTCGCGACTCATGTCAATATTTAATGTGAGAGAATTGTTTCCGTAGGTTTCGATGGGCGAACCGTTTGCGGCTTGGAGTCTGAACAGGGAAGGCTTGGTTAATTCTTGTATGGGATGACGCTGATTGCTGCTGCTGTGTCGACAAGGAACTTCAATTTATTTTTGCGATCCCACACATAGAATAGGCGACAACGATGATTTTGACCAGCAGGGTTTGTCGCCATTTCCAGCTAGTTGTGTCGTTTTTCCGGTTCTGTTGATATTTGCAAAGTGGCTGACATTTACCTGCTCTGGATCCGGACTTGATATGATAATCACACATGTCTCAGTGTTTTCTTCGGCTATAGCTGTGAGGTCGACTTTTGTTGTTCCGTTGGAAAGGAGATGGACTTCTGGGTCGACTGCGCATGGTAAGCTACAGTTGTTCAATTTGTTTTTGAAGGGCGGCTATGTCCGTTAGTGTATGGACCTGGTTTATGTTATTCTCCCCGTTTGAGAATATCTTATCTGCCGAGTCGGCTAGTTGGTCTAATGGGGCGAGAATTTGTGTGATAATGGATGGCAATTTCTCAATTCCCATCCAAAGTTCTCGAAGGATAGGTTCTGCCATTTTGTGTTGTCCCAGGGTCATCTTCATATAGCGTAACAGCTGGGACGGAGTTCTGTCTCCCATGGTAACGTTCCTAAATAGTCATCTAAGGGTTTCTTCGTCAGATAAGCTTCTTTGAATTGTATGAACGGCTTCTTTGAGTTGTGTGTATGCCGTCTTTGTACGGCACGTGTTCTGGTACAGATTCCAGGATATCTGCTACTTCTCCCACTATAGAGGGAGGTAGTGCTGGAACTAAGGTTGTTGCTGGTGTCTGCTGGTGCAGGAAAGTGGTTATTAGTTCAGGACTGGTAGTTGCAGGTGTAGGAAAGTGGTCCCTGGTTCAGGTCTGGTAGTTGCTGCTGAACAGCCAGGGAGAAATCTGGCTTTCTCCCACACCCGCAGCTGTCCTCCAGCCCAACTGGTTCGACCCGGTTTGATACCACTGCTTATATAGCTACCCTGTGCCACTACGCTATGTGGTCTATGTTGAATGACTTTGCTTATTATAGTGAGAAACTTCATTCTAATTCGACCATGTGTTTTTAAATACTACCTATTTTTCCATTAGTTGAAAAAAAGGCTGAATTTAATATTTAAAGAAAACGTTTAGTCCCTTAACGTAAAAATTCTTAAATATTATTGGCTGACGACATCAGTGACTCATCATTTTTTTTTTTTTTTTGGAAAGGGGTGTTTTTGTTTTCGTTTGGGTTATGAGTAGTCGGTCGACAACGATACGTGTTTCATTTAAAATTGAAGGTCAGGTACGGAAATGTAAATCGAGTTGAATAATATTGCAAATATCATTTTTGTCATAAAGAAAGTGTATGTGCATACGATATATACGTAAGAACTACTAAAACATTTGAGGAAAACACTGAAATTTATACTTGCCAAAATAAATCAAAAAAAGAGAAATAGTAAGCTTTGTAGCAATATTTTGATTCTTTTTTTTAAAACAAAATGGAAAGTCGTGTACGGAAATGTAAATCTAGTAAAATGACATTGCAAATATAATTTTTTTCATAAATATGTGTATGTGCACACCATATATAAGTTGGCAATACTAGAAAGTTAGCCAACTAGCCAACATACCAGGGAGTAGTTACGAATGATTTTCGATAAATAAATTTAAAATATAATATCTGCAAAAAAGTTTTACAGATTTACATTTCCGTAGACGACATTCAATTATCTCTGAAAAATGTATCAAAATATTGATAGAATGCTCACTTTTTCTCGATCTTTCACTTTTCAGCCATAAGTTAGCAATAACAGAAAGTCGGCCCGCCACCAGACAGCTATCATAGCGGAGACCAGTCAGAAATGATTTTCGATCAATAAACTTGGAATAAATCTATATTATCTGGTGTACGAATCTAAAAGTGCGCAATGAAAGGGAAATAACTCTCGCAATTTAGCCCTCTTTATACTGTCCCTTTTTTTTTTTTTTTTTTTTTGAGAAAGTTGTGAAAATAACATTGAAAATGTCGTTTTTGTCATAAATATATGACACTAAATATACGTCATAAATTTGTGAAAAATTTGTACTTGTTAAATCAAGATATTTTTTAGAGAAAATTAAAAGTCGTCTATAGACATTGCAAATGTCATTTTGTCATACGCATGTGTATGTGCACACGATATTTTACGTTAATAATTCAAAAACCTGGAATTGATACTTCTAAACACTGATATTTTTACTTCTAAACTAAGTTAAAAATCAAGAAAAGTAAGCAGTTTTGCTACATTTTTTTGAAAATTGAAAATCATGTACGGAAATGTAAATCTTTTAAAATAACATTGCAAAGGTCATTTTTGTCATAAATATGTGTTTGTGCACATGAACCGTCCCAAAGAGCGCTGGAATTTATACTTGCTAAAATAAGTGAAAAATCGAGAAAAAGTGAGAAGTTACCAATTATATTTAAAGTCGGACGAAGATCTCAACCTAAGCCTTTTTAAACTTCGAAATTTAGAAATTTAAAAAGGCTTCTGGTCGAAGTAGTGGGAAGACAACAGGGAAGAATAAATGTCTTCAAAATAGATAAGCAGAATAGAGATGGAATAAGGCAGCTAGGTATCTGTGCGGTATTTGCATCGTCATAGCAAAGGTTTTGAATAAGGACAGGAATGATGTCATCAGCCCTACAGAGTTAGGAGGAATGAAATAGCTGAATGTCTAAGCGCAATTACGCGTCGCTGTAGACACAGCAAAATTTAGAGGTGACATAAATATATTCCTGTAAGTGGCGTAATAAATACATCTAATTCATATTCAACTGGGAACCTTTGGTTAGGGTCTATAAATTAGATGTCTTTCCTCATGGTATAATGCCATGAAGAGAGTACATCCGTCCTGCTCGAAAGACTCTGGCGGTAAAATATTCGGGCGGAATAGTCATCGTCATTGGGTGAAACTAAGTAAAACATTGTTAAAAAGTAGGCATTTTAGCACTATTTTTAACAATGTTTTACTTAGTTTAGCTAGTATAATCTTCAACGTTTTATCCTTGCTTTTAGTTATGCTAACCGCATATATCTTAAGCTCGTGCACATGTTTATAAGAAAATCGTGAAAAAATTACATTGCAAATCTCGATTTTCTTATAAATATGTGCATGAGCTTACGATATATACAGTTAGCATAACTAAAAACACAGATAAAACATTAAAGATTATACTAGCTAAACTAAGTAAGACATTGTTAAAAAGTAGGCATTTTAGCTCTATTTTCATACGTCTTTTAGTAAAAAGTGAAAGTTATGAACGGGTAAGTAAATTTAGTTAAATAACATTGCAAAGATACTTTTTGTCATAAATATATGTATGTGCACACGATATATGCGTTAACATAAATAAAGCATTTGAAAAACATTGAAATTTATACTAGAAAATCTACGTTAACTATCATTAAAATCTAATCATTTCTACTATCAAAGTAAGAGAAAAATCTGAGAAAAGTAATCGTTTCTGGTAAAATTACATTGCAAATCTCGATTTTCTTATAAACGTGCATAAGAGCTTGCGATATATACGGTTAGCATACCTAAAAGCACGGATAATACGGTGAAGATTATAGTAGCTAAACTAAGTGAAATACTGTTAAAAAGTCGGCATTTTAGCTCTATTTTCATACGTCTTTTAGTAAAAAGTGAAAGTTATGAACGGGTATGTAAATTTAGTTAAATAACATTGCAAATATACTTTTTGTGCACACGATATATACGTTAACATGAATAAAACATTTGAAAAACACTGGAATTTATACTAGAAAAACTGCGTTATCTATCATTAAAAACTAATCATTTGTACTATCAAAGTAAGAGAAAAATCTGAGAAAAGTAATCATTTTTGGTATATAGTGGTTCGGGAATTTGTTAATTTCTCTAACACTATATTTTTTTAGGCAACACAAATGAATGACGAAACTTTTCTTTAACTACACAACAAAGGTTTTTTATTTGCAGCATTGAATATGGTTTGCTTTTGGTGCTGCAAGACTCGTGGAGTTTAGGCTTGTTAGTGTTGGAGACGAAATGGCGTAGCGGGATGTTGATATGGCAGCGTGTGTTGCGGGACGTGTGAGGGATTGTGTTAAGAGTCACCGTGTAGTTTTGTATCTGGTATTTGGGGGAGAGTCTCCGTTGTCTCCATGTGTGGACCTGAGGTGAAAAGGGAACTAGTGTCGAGAGCGGAGTTACGCTCAGATCGACATTGCCAATTTTTGGGGTGACATGAAGTGGTGCCTTTGGAAGGCATGTTGTATGTTTCTAATTTATGTTCAACTGGGATTCCTTCTACGAAATCCATAAATTAGATGGTTCCCTCGTGAGTGTCCATGTTGCTGCTGCTGGTGTTAGAGCCACAGTGAGATATCTACCCTGGGCGGCTTGTCTAACTAAAAAGCATCGCTAAGTAGGGACGGCCAGAGGAACGTCTGTTCTGGTCGCCGTCTCAAGCCAAAAAGAGTGGGTTTGGCCGCTCACCCATTTTGCAAGCCGGAAATAAAGGTCCGGGATGAATAGGATAAGTCATCCTGATTAGGTGAAATTAAGTGTTGAAATAAATTGAGCCCCAAACCAAAATACGAGATTTTCCTCTTCTCTACAGGTAAAATTACATTGCAAATCTCGATTTTCTTATACACATGTCCATATGAGCTTACGATATATACGGTTAGCATAACTAAAAGCACGGATAATACGTTGAAGATTATACTAGCTAAACTAAGTAAAATAGTGTTTTAAAAAAGTAGGCATTTTATCTCTATTTTCATACGTCTTTTAGTAAAAAGTGAAAGTTATGAACGGGTATGTAAATTTAGTTAAAAAACATTGCAAATATACTTTTTGTCATGAATATATGTATGTGCACACGATATATACGTTACCATAAATAAAACATTTGAAAAACACTGAAATGTATACTAGAAAATCTACGTTAACTATCATTAAAGTAACAGAAAAATCCTTGTTGACGGGACACCTCACCACGTAAAGGATATTCGTCCATTGCGGGGAGTAGACGCCACTAATTGCAGCATCACTTCATCTGAAGACGAAGCGCCGATGCTGTATTTACCGCGGGAGGATCCCGCAGCATCTTAAAGCGACCACAGCGACCGTGGTCAACGTGGGCCCGGAGACACGTCCGAGGACGAAGACGTTGCCGAGAGCGTTCCGCTCAGACGAAGTAGCAGACTAAAGAGACCTGCTCCGCGCTGTACGTTGTGTGATTCCCAAATCAGGGAGGAGTGTGAAGGTAATGGACGCAACGTACCTGGGCATTTGAAGCGCGCACGAACGTGTCTGGCTTGTAGAGCGGAATTATTTATAGTAAAAGATGATTACAAATTTGGCACAAGGCCTAAAAAATGGAGGGGGAAGGCTGGTCAACACTATCCTAAACTCTAACTTAACTAGACTCATTCACTGACCAATACATATCACCAAAATAAAAGCACCAAAATACCTCAATTAAACATATCACTATCAAACTACATTCACCAAAACAACACTAGTGCTCCATGGACTTCTAAACTTAATCCCATATTTACAGTGTGAGGGGGAGGGGAACAATTTAAAAAAAAATAAACGAAAGCTATATACAATTCCCCTAAAAATACAAAGCTATATACAATTCCCCTAAAAAACGAAAGATCAACAAAATGTATATATATTATAATGGTTAGTATGGGTTCCCCCCACACACACACACGTACTAAAACATGGCAGAAAGAGGAGTTAACCAGTCGAAAATAGTGTGAAAGGAGGAAAAATAAATAAATAGAATAAATAAATGGTAAATATAAGTAAACACTAAATACATGAAATAACATAGGCACTCCATCGCACTCCTGGAGAACTCCAATTCCTGTCATCTAACAGAGGGGAAGGGAAGGGAGAGTAAAACAAAAGAAGGGGACAAAAGGAAAAGGGGGGCCCAATGACCTCGCATACTCTAGCTAAGTTAACTGAAGTAGGACAAACTAAATCAAAATGGCCTAAAGTCTAACAACTGGGCTGGGTGGTCATGTTCTTCTGGTAACCCAAACTCCTTACGTCACTGGGATGTCCAAGCTGAAAATAAGGCCGGCTCCTACCACGCAACACAAGCGCGCAACAGTCCCCCACCTTTTGCCAAACTCCAGAGAAGAGAGTCTCTTTCTCTCAGACCGGATTTTGACTTTGATTTGGTGCTTAAAAAAGGCCACCAGGGTCTGAGAAGAAAAAGACTCACCCTTGTAGAGTTACTTCTTTCTCGTCGTCCAAATCACGACACGCATAACGCCGAGTAAGCAGAGAAACACATCATGTTCCTGTCTGTTCAACTTCGGTACCACATTGCTGCACACAGAACTGACTTCCAGGACGAAGAACTTTCCATTGAGGATGCGGACCATGTAGCCTTCAAGAAGCTTGCACAGCGGCCGTACGACCGGGCAGTGAAAGAAGGCGTGACCAATGGTCTCCTCCAAATCACCGCACCGGCCGCACTCTGGCGAAATAGCCTGTTGCGCTGAAAACAATTTCTTGCCGACCCAGAGGGCATTCCGAATGACCAGCCAGGTGAGGGAAGCCTCGTCATTATTGAGACACCTCATCTGTGGGGCCCAAGGCCACAGCAAGCGACCCTCCGCCTCCGTCACACCGAGTTCTCCAATCAGACCATCGCTAGCGGCCCCCCCCCTGACTAAACAACGATATAATGCCCTACTCGACAACGGCCAGCTGCAGCCGAGAGAGAACTTTCAAAGCATGCCGGCACTCGCGATAGAAGGGGCACTCGCGTCTGGGCAAACGGTGGGCCTCCCCGTCAGCAGAATGCACACTTCTTAGTGACGGGAAAGATTGTTTAGCGTCTTCTTTCCAGACGCTTCCCGCCGCCGTATCTCGTGAACACATCCGGTCTAGGAAAGTAAGGCGCAAAGTATGTCGCCGTGCCTTGACGTTCGGCACACCTAGACCGCCTTCGGAAGGGTGAAGGTAACAGATCTCCCGTCGCACCAAAGGAAACCTCTTAGCCCAGACGAACTGGAAAAGGATCCCTTCCAGCTTGAATAGGATGGTGCACGGGATTGGAAGCACTGAAAGTCGGTAGACGACAAGGGAGTAGATGTGCGAACAGCACACCTCTGCCCGTCCCTTAAGGGAAAGCCGCCTCCGTAGCTACAACTCCGTTGCAGCTACGACCTTTTCCAGTACTTCAGACCAATTTTTCTCCAATTGAAGATCAGGCCCGAACCAGACGCCGAGTATCTTGCACGGGCCGTCTTTCCATATGAAGGGGCCGGGAAGGGCGCAGCCCTTCAACGAGCCCAACCGCAAGCCGACAGACTTTTCGCGGTTAATCTTGGCCCCTGTTACAACTTCGTACCTTCCGATTTCTTTGCTCACCTCCTCCACCTCGGCACTGCTCGTTACGAACACGCTGGCATCGTCAGCGTATGCAGTGTACCTGGCAACCTCACTGGCGCCAGGTAACGTGAGGCCGCGTAGGGCCGGGTTCGCCTTTAGCTTGCGCAGAAAAGGCTCTAACGCAAGTATGTATAACATAGGCGATAGCGGGCAACCTTGACGAATCGATCAAGTCAAAGTAAAAGGCTCCGACCTTACCCCATTCACCTCCACCATGACTCCGGGGGACGCATAAAGGGGAAAATCAGACTAGGCAGGACAGTCTGCAAACGGTTTGCCAGGATCCTCGCCAAAATCTTTAAGGGCGAAAGTTACTAATCCCATCCCCACCATGTTTGTTCTTACGAAGCAACTTCACTATACCCCTGGTGAAGCGTCTGGGTATGGTACCCTGCCTCATTCAGTTGCCAGTAAGGGGACAAACATGTGCGACAGCCTCAAGTACACTTCGTAGGGCAGTCCGTCAAATCCGGGAGACTTCTCCAGCCCGACCGACTTCAGTGCTTCCCGAATCTCCTCCTTTATGCGCCCCTCACACCCAGCCGCTTCAGTCGCTGAAAGGCGAGGGAAGTCGGCAAGATAGGTGAAAAGTTTCAAGAAATACTGCCGGAACTCCCTACAGATGGCTTCGTTTGTAGTTCGACGTTGCCCATCCGGCGATGTGACACTGGCGATATGCCGATCTGCCGCATGCCTGAGTTCCTCGGCCCGTAATTCATGGGCCATATTCGTCGCCTCGCAGGACATTCTCTTTAACCTAGCCCTAACTCCTTAATTTGCAAGGACCCCAGCTCGGCCTTAGCTACTTTAACTTACCCACTATCTCCCGCCAAAACCGCCCTATCTAGCTTATCCTTAATTGCTCTTTGCTCCGCGACCCTACCTGACTTGAGTCTCCTACCATAGTCGGCAGCAAAGGATCTAATGCTATCCTTAAGGTTAGCCCACCACCTATTTCCCATAATAGCCCCCGTCAGTTCCCGCTTTATCATTAGTTCTAGCTGGTTCCGGAAGTCATCCTCAGCCAAAAGAGAAGAGTTGAACTTCCAGTAACCAGACATCCTACATCTAGCCTTATCTAACCTAATCGACACACATAAGAATTTGTGGTCGGAATCTTTGTAGGGATTGAAACTTGGACCACCTAAATAGTCTAAGTCGACTCGCCTAACTAACACTCGGTCCAAACAGCTATAAAGCTGGGCCGAGGCGCCCCTACCGGTCCAAGTCCAAGCTATCTTATTTGGATGCCTTTCGCGAAATTTGTCAACGAGATCAAGTCGTTGGACAAACTCACGAAAATATCTGGCATCTAAGGTATTAGTACCCACACTAATAGCCCCTCTATCTAAATTGGGATCAAGGACGGCGTTCCAATCTCCCACTAAAATTACCCGCTTTGACGTAACAACGTACGGCTCGATGCGCCGGGAAAAGGCAGGGAGCTCACTGGTAGTGTTGGGTCCATAAACCCCAATCAGCCGAAACGCCTTATCCTTTATGGTAACGTCCACAACACAAAGTCTTCCCGCCGGATCTGAAAGAACAAGAGCACACGTAGCGTCCAGACGTCTACTTATCAGCCAGGTAACACCTCTGGAACGACCATCAAAATATGCTGAGAAGGACAAATAGTCCCTCAACAGAATACCTTCATTGAAGTTGGAGTCAAAGCGAGTCTTCTGCAAACAACATATCAATGCCGCGACGCTGGAGGTATAAAAATAAATGGGATCTTCTAGAACCCGACCTCAGGCCGCGGCCATTTAGACTAGCCAACCTTAAATCCATCATGAACATTTACAGGGGTTGAGTGCCCGGATTAAACATGGCTGGGGTCAGGACACCGACGGTCTGGCTCATGGATCCTGTGGCCATCTCATTAGTGATGGCTCCGTCATGAGCGAGACCCCCGATGTCTCGCGTGAAAGTTAATTTTACTGCCCTGTAGAGGGAGGGGTGTAATACAACAGGGACCCTCCCAATGAGCCCTTTACACGAGTTATGATCGTCTTTGATGATGCATATAGGGCCGAACATTTTGATCACTCCCTCGGACCCCCGGCCCTTACGAATGACTGAAGTGACCCAAGCATGAGGAAAGTTTAGAGGGTCCCCCACATTTTTGCCGTTTACCTCCTTAAAATTGTGGAGGACCCTTAAGTCTTTGATGAGTTGCGGCTGGACCCTGTGATGACGATCCAGGACCCCCTCATCCACCCGGCAAATCTTATGACCAGAGTGGTGGCAGGTTTTTTCTTTTTTTTTCTTTTTTCTGATGTTTAGGGACCTCATCCCCCGAACTGTCAATGGAAGAGCTCCGCTGCCGTTTCTTTGGGGTGAAGTTGATACTGCTGCTACTGGTGGCGGTGACGGTCTGGTGGGTGGTGCTTCCAACGGCAGCGGAGGGGGGGTCTCTTCTTTTGATGAGGTTTCAGTGATGTCAGGTTTGGGGGAGGCATGAACTTTGGTGGAGGTGTGGATGGCGGTCTAATTGTCCTCGGCTGCTTGGGAGGTGAAGGGGTGAATCGAGAGGGTCTTGGTTGGGGGGTTGATTTCCTTTGTAGGTCCAGCCGCTTTTTGAACTCAATGAGTTGTTCAAACTTCTCCCGGCCTGGACTGAATGACCTGACCTTGGGAGGAATGGGCTGTTTGGGAGGAGTTTTGGGCGGGTATTTTTGGCTGGGGGATTTTATGAGCTGGGCATATGATCTGTTTTTGGAGGTGGGGGAACTGTTGGTGCCCACCTGGGACGACTTTCGTGAGTGAGAATCCGCAGGTTGGATCTTCCTCCCACCTTTTCCCACAGTCAGCCACTCGGCCCCCGCCTCTTCGGAACTAACCGTAGAAGACGTAGGGGGAGTGAGGCTTTTTTTACCCGCTGATGTGAGCAAGACTACGGGAGCCTCCTTTTCGCTGTTTGTTACAACAGTTGAGCGGGTACCGGTATTCTGGTCGGGCTTTTTCGGGTCCTTCTTCCCCGGGCAAACTGCAGAGAGGTGACCAGTCTCGCCGCAGTGCCAGCAGGCAGGTTTACGTCCGGAGACGATCACCGGAAGCCTGCACCCTTCCACATCCAACTAGTTGGGAACGGAGTAGAAGGTCTTTGCATCTAACATTATGTCAGACCTCCATTCCCCACGCATTCCATCATGTGTTGCCGAGACGATGTCTCCAAAATTTAGCATGAACGCGGCTAAATTGGCGTCTCTGAGGAAGCTAGGGACCTCATAACACTGATACCGTGGTCCGCCGTCGCCCCATGTATTCTGTTCGGAAGAAATACTCTTTGTTTTCCAGAGTTTTGCGGGTTAAGGCGACGACTTCTTCTTCAGTTGGTAACAGTATATCCCAGAAAGCGTAAGAAGGCGGGCTTAACGATCTTTCTTGACCGTTTGTCCACGACAAAGACAGACACCGTTCTTTTCTTTTGGTCAAGTCTTACTTCCCCCAAATTGAACATAAGGCCATGCTCCTGCACTTGGCTGGATATGGCCTTTGCCCCCTGAACGACGTCGACCTGGATTTATTTGGTGGGGCTTTCCAAATATTTTCATTACCTTCTTTTTCTTGGTCTTTATATGAGGAGGGGGGTGAGACATTTTTCAAAGGTGAACTGTTTAGCTTATTTTGGTCAGAAGGAGGGTCATTTTTGTGAGGGGAGGGTGTATTTCTATTTTGTTCAGGTGGAGATTTTGGGGGGGAGATTTTGAAGAAATACTTTCGTCAGGGGAGGGTAATTTTTTGCGGAGGGTGATTTTGTCTTCTTTTTTGAAGATGTGGGAGGGTCACCCTTACTAGGGGGAAATAGGGCCGTCTGACCGGCCGGCCATAAATGATGGGGTGGGTGGAAGAAAAAAGTGGGGTTGATGTGAAAAAAAGGGGGAAAAAATTAAGAAAAGAATATGAGAAAAAGAAATTTAACTAAGTTAAATTTCTTTTTCTCATATTCTTTTCTTAATTCCTCATATTCTTTTTCTTAATTCCTCATATTCTTTTTCTTTTTCTTTTTCTCATATTCTTTTCTTAATTTCTCATATTCTTTTCTTAATTCCTAATAGGCCAGGAATTCAGTCCAGCCGGGAGAAGCCGACGCGTTAATAGATGGTCCGATGAAAAAGAATCTGAAACAAATTTTTTTTTCCTTTAAAATGTACAAAAGTGTCTTGACAAAAGACGAAAAAACCTGCCTCCTTGTGGCTTGTAGAGCGGAAAAGCGAAACCGATATGGCTGCCTCGAGCATATTTGATGATGGGAGATCTCGAACCAGCGAGAGATAATTTGAACGTTTACAAATTCTTGTGAGATCTCACGAACATAACATACGCATGGTAACGGCTGGAAAGAACGATTTATTCTGAGTGCGTAACCCGACGAACATGTTACAACTGAAGGAAGGAAGGAAGGAAGGAAGGCAAGAACCGGAAGGAGAGAGACGGAAGGAAGGAAGGAAAATGAGCTAGAGAGAAGAAACAGCGAAGGAGAAAGAGGAGAAGAACGCACGAATCAATAAACCCTGAAACTGACTTGCGAAATCCATCAGAGCCTAACGACACACAGAATTGGGATTCGGTCCGTGTTTCTAGTGTGAGGTGTACATTGAAGAGACGGGAGTTTGAAAAAGGAACTCGAAGAATCAATTTCACGTTGTCAGTTACGTCCGCTCTTGAAAACATATATGTATGTGCACACGATATTATAATAAAACATTTGAAAAACACTGATATTTATACTACAAAAACTACTTTAACTATCATTAAGAACTAGTGATTTGTACTATCGTAGTAACAGAAAAATCTGAGAAAAGAAATCATTTTTATTAAAAATACACAGTAAATCACGATTTTCTTATGAACATGTGCATGAGATTACGATATATACGTTTAGCATAACTAAAAGCAATGATAAAACGTGGAAGATTATAGTAGCTAAACAAAGTGAAATAGTGTTAGAAAGTAGGCATTTTAGCTCTTTTTTCATACGTCTTTCAGTAAAATGTGAAAGTTATGAACGTGTATGTAAATTTAATTAAATAACATTGCAAGTATATTTTTTGTCATGAATATATGTACGTGCACATGATGTATATACGTTAACATAAATAAAACATTTGTAATACACTGAAATGTATAATACAAAAACTATGTTAACAATCAATAAAAACTAATCATTTCTACAATCAAAGTAAGAGAAAAATCTTAGAAAAGTAAAAGTTTTCGGTCAAATTACATTACAAATCACGATTTTCTTATAAATGTGCATAAGAACTTACGATATATACGTTTAGCATAACTAAAAGCACGGATAAAACCTTGAAGATTATAGTAGCTAAACTAAGTGAAATAGTGTTTAAAAGTCGGCATTTTAGCTCTTTTTTCATACGTCTTTCAGTAAAATATGAAAGTTATGAACGAGTATGTATATTTAGTTAAATAACATTGCAAATATACATTTTCTCGTAAATATATTTTTGTGCACACGATATATACGTTAACATGATTAATACATTTCTAATACACTGAAATGTATGATACAAAAACTATGTTAACAATCATTTCTACTATCAAAGTAAGAGAAAAATCCGAGAAAAGTAATCATTTTTGGTCAAATTACATTTTTGGTCAAATTGCATTTAAATTCTCGATTTTCTTATAAACGTGCATAAGAGCTTATGATATATAGGGTTAGCATAACTAAAAGCCCTGATAAAACGTTGAAGATTATAGTATGAAATACTGTTAAAAAGTTGGCATTTAACTCTTTTTTCATGCGTCTTTCAGTAAAAAGTGAAAGTTATAAACGGGTATGTAAATCTCGTTAAATAAAAGGAAATGTATACTAGAAGAACTACGTTAACTATCATTAAAAACTAATCATTTCTACTATCCAAGTAAGAGAAAAATCTTAGAAAAGTAATCATTTTTGGTCAAATTACATTTAAATTCTAGATTTTCTTATAAATGTGCATAAGAGCTTACGAATATACGTTTAGCATAACTAAAAACAGGAATAAAACGTTGAAGATTAAAGTAGCTAAACTAAGGGAAATACTGTTAAAAAGAAGACACTTAAGCTCTTTTTTCATACGTCTTTCAGCAAAATGTTAAAGTTATGAACGAGTATGTATATTTAGTTAAATAACATTGCAAATATACTTTTTGTCATAAATATATGTATGAGCACACGATATATTCGTTAACATAAATAAAACATATTGAAATATATAATACAAAAACTACGTTAACTATCATTAAAAACTAATCATTTCTACTATCAAAGTAAGAGAAAAATCTTAGAAAATAATAATTTTTGGTCAAATTACATTACAAATCACGATTTTCTTATAAATGTGCAGAAGAACTTACGATATATACGTTTAGCTTAACTAAAAGCACGGATAAAACCTTGAAGATTATAGTAGCTAAACTAAGTGAAATAGTGTTTAAAAGTCGGCATTTTAGCTCTTTTTTCATACGTCTTTCAGTAAAATATGAAAGTTATGAACGAGTATGTATATTTAGTTAAATAACATTGCAAATATACATTTTCTCGTAAATATATTTTTGTGCACACGATATATAGTGTTTAAAAGTCGGCTTTTTAGATTTTTTTTCATACAACTTTAAGTAAATAGTGAAAGTTATGAACGGGTATATGAATTAAGTTAAATAACATTGCAAATATACTTTTTGACATAAATAAATGTATGTGCACACGATATAGACGTTAACATAGATAAAAAAAAAATGTAATACACTGAAATATATACTAGAAAAACTACGTTAACTATCATTAAAAACTAATCATTTCTACTATCCAAGTAAGAGAAAAATCTTAGAAAAGTAATCATTTTTAGTAAAATTACATTCAAATTCTCAATTTTCTGAAAAAAGTGCATAATAACTTACGATATATACGTTTAGCATAACTAAAAGCCCTGATAAAACTTTGAAGATTATAGTAGCTAAAGTAGGTGAAATAGTGATTAAAAGTTGGCATTTTAGATTTTTTTTCATACAACTTCAAGTAAACAGTGAAAATTATGAACGGGTATTTGAATTTAGTTAAATAACATTGCAAATACAATTTTTATCATATATATATGTATGTGCACATGATATATACGTAAACAGAAATAAAACATTTGTAATACACTGAAATCTATACTAGAAAAACTACATTAACTATCATTAAAAACTAATCATTTCTACTATCCAAGTAAGAGAAAAATCGTAGAAAATAATAATTTTGGTCAAATTACATTACAAATCACGATTTTCTTATAAACGTGCATAAGAGCTTACGATACATACGTATAGCATACCTAAACGCACGGATAAAACGTTGAAAAATATAGAAACTAAACTAAGTGAAATACTGTTAAAATGAAGGCATTTTAGTTCTTTTTTCATACATCTTTCAGTAAAATGTGAAAGTTATGAATAGGTATGTAAGTTTGGTTAAATAACATTGCAAATATACTTTTTGTCATAAATATATGTATGTGCACACGATATATATGTTAACATAAATAATAAAATTGTAACAACTGAAATGTATAAGAAAAAATCTACGTTAACTATCATTAAAAACGAATCATTTTTACTATCAAAGTAAGAGAAAAATCGTAGAAAATAATAATTTTGGTCAAATTACATTTAAATTCTCGATTTTCTTATAAACTTGCATAAGAACTTACGATATATACGTTTTGCATAACTAAACGCACCGATAAAACGTTGAAGCTAAACTAAGTGAAATACTGATAAAAAGAATGCTCTTTTTCATAAGTCTTTCAGGAAAATGTGAAAGTTATGAACGGATATGTAAATCTAGTTAAGTAAAATTGCAAATATACTTTTTGTCATAAATATATTTATGTGCACAAGATATATATGTTAACATAAATAAAAAATTTGTAATACACTTAAATGTATACGACAAAATTTACGTTTACTATCATAAAAACTAATCATTTCTACTATCAAAGTAAGAGAAAAATCTTTAAAAAGTAATCATTTTTGGTCAAATTACATTACAAATCACGATTTTCTTATAAACGTGCATAAGAACTTACGATATATACGTTTAGAATACCTAAAAGCCCTGATAAAACGTTGAAGATTACCTCGTGATTTGTAATGTAATTTGACCAAAAATCTTTAATTTTCTAAGATTTTTCTCTTACTTGGATAGTAGAAATGATTAGTTTTTATTGATAATTAACGTAGATTTTTTTTTATACATTTCAGTGTATGACATATTTTTTATTTATGTTAACATTTTATCATGTGCACATACATATATTTATGACAAAAAGTATATTTGCAATGTTGTTTAACTGAATTTACATACCCGTTCATAACTTTTTTACTGAAAGACGTATGATAAAAAAACTAAAATGCCTTCATTTTAACGGTATTTAACTTTGTTTAGCTACAATAATCTTCAACGTTTTATCAGGGCTTTTAGTTATGCTAAACGTATATATCGTAAGTTCTTATGCACATTTATAAGAAAATCGTAATTTGTAATGTAATTTGACCAAAAATGATTACTTTTCTAAGTTTTTTTTCTCTTACTTGGATAGTAGAAATGATTAGTTTTTAATGATAGTTGACGTAGTTTTTCTAGTATACATTTCAGTGTATTACAAATGTTTTATTTCTGTTTACGTATATATCTTGTATATAAATTTGGCATAGTAGAAATGATTAGTTATTAATGTTTACGTATATATCTTGTATATAACTTTGGCATAGTAGAAATGATTAGTTTTTAATGATAGTTAACGTAGTTTTTCTAGTATACATTTCAGTGTATTACAAATGTTTTATTTCTGTTTATGTATATATCATCTGCACATACATATATATATATGACTAAAATTGTATTTGCAATGTCCTTTAACTAAATTTACTTACCCGTACATAACTTTCGCTTTTTACTGAAAGACGTATGAAAATAGAGCTAAAATGCCGACTTTTAAACACTATTTCACTTAGTTTAGCTACTATAATCTTCAAGGTTTTATCCGTGCTAACTTTGGCATTAGTAGAAATGATTAGTTTTTAATGATAGCTAACGTAGTTTTTCTAGTATACACTTCAGTGTATTACAAATGTTTTATTTCTGTTTACGTATATATCTTGTATATAACTTTGGCATAGTAGAGATGATTAGTTTTTAATGATCGTTAACGTAGTTGTTCTAGTATACATTTCAGTGTATTACAAATGTTTTATTTCTGTTTACGTATATATCTTGTGCACATACATAAAGATATGACTAAAATTGTATTTGCAATGTTATTTAACTAAATTTACATACACGTACATAACTTTCACCTTTTACTGAAAATAGAGCTAAAATGCCAACTTTTAAACACTATTTCACTTAGTTTAGCTCCTATAATCTTCAGGGTTTTATCCGTGCGTTTAGTTATGCTAAACGTATATATCGTAAGTTCTTCTGCACATTTATAAGAAAATCGTGATTTGTAATGTAATTTGACCAAAAATGATTACTTTTCTAAGATTTTTCTCTTACTTGGATAGTAGAAATGATTAGTTTTTAATGATAGTTAACGTAGTTTTTCTAGTATAGATTTCAGTGTATTACAAATGTTTTATTTCTGTTGACGTATATATCATGTGCGCATACATATATATATGACTGAAATTGTATTTGCAATGTTATTTAATCAAATTTACATACCCGTACATTACTTTCACTTTTTACTGAAAGACGTATGAAAATAGAGCTAAAATACCGACTTTTAAACACTATTTCACTTAGTTTAGCTACTATAATCATGAAGGTTCTATCAGTGCTTTTAGTTATGCTAAACGTATATATCGTAAGTTCTTCTGCACATTTATAAGAAAATCGTGATTTGTAATGTAATTTGACCAAAAATGATTACTTTTCTAAGATTTTTCTCTTACTTGGATAGTAGAAATGATTAGTTTTTAATGATAGTTAACGTCGGTTTTCTAGTATAGATTTCCGTGTATTACAAATGTTTTAGTTCTGTTTACGTATATATCATGTGCACATACACATATATATGACTGAAATTGTATTTGCAATGTTATTTAATTAAATTTACATACCCGTACATTACTTTAACTTTTTACTGAAAGACGTATGAAAATAGGGCTAAAATACCGTCTTTTAAACACTATTTCACTTAGTTTAGCTACTATAAATCTTCAAGGTTTTATCAGTGCTTTTAGTTATGCTAAACGTATATATCGTAAGTTCTTCTGCAAATTTATAAGAAAATCGTGATTTGTAATGTAATTTGACCAAAAATGATTACTTTTCAAAGGTTTTTTCTTACTTGGATAGTAGAAATGATTAGTTTTTAATGATAGTTAACGTAGTTTTTCTAGTATAGATTTCAGTGTATTACAAATTTTTTAGTTCTGTTTACGTGTATATCATGTGCACATACACATATATATGACTGAAATTGTATTTGCAATGTTATTTAACTAAATTTACATACCCGTACATATCTTTCACTTTTTACTGAAAGACGTATGAAAATAGAGCTAAAATACCGACTTTTAAACACTATTTCACTTAGTTTAGCTACTATAATCATGAATGTTCTATCAGTGCTTTTAGTTATGCTAAACCTATATATCGTAAGTTCTTCTGCACATTTATAAGAAAATCGTGATTTGTAATGTAATTTGACCAAAAATGATTACTTTTCTAAGATTTTTCTCTTACTTGGATAGTATAAATGATTAGTTTTTAATGATAGTTAACGTAGTTTTTCTAGTATAGATTTCAGTGTATTACAAATGTTTTAGTTCTGTTTACGTATATATCATGTGCACATACACATATATATGACTGAAATTGTATTTGCAATGTTATTTAATTAAATTTACATACCCGTACATTACTTTCACTTTTTACTGAAAGACGTATGAAAATAGAGCTAAAATACCGACTTTTAAACACTATTGCACTTAGTTTAGCTACTATAATCATGAAGGTTCTATCAGTGCTTTTAGTTATGCTAAACGTATATATCGTAAGTTCTTCTGCACATTTATAAGAAAATCGTGATTTGTAATGTAATTGGACCAAAAATGATTACTTTTCTAAGATTTTTCTCTTACTTGGATAGTAGAAATGATTAGTTTTTAATGATAGTTAACGTAATTTTTCTAGTATAGATTTCAGTGTATTACAAATGTTTTAGTTCTGTTTACGTATATATCATGTGCACATACACATATATATGACGGAAATTGTATTTGCAATGTTATTTAATTAAATTTACATACCCGTACATTACTTTCACTTTTTACTGAAAGACGTATGAAAATAGAGCGAAAATACCGACTTTTAAACACTATTTCACTTAGTTTAGCTATTATAATCATGAAGGTTCTATCAGTGCTTTTAGTTATGCTAAACGTATATATCGTAAGTTCTTCTGCACATTTATAAGAAAATCGTGATTTGTAATGTAATTTGACCAAAAATGATAACTTTTCTAAGATTTTTCTCTTACTTGGATAGTAGAAATGATTAGTTTTTAATGATAGTTAACGTAGTTTTTCTAGTATAGATTTCAGTGTATTACAAATGTTTTAGTTCTGTTTACGTATATATCACGTGCACATACATATATATATGACTGAAATTGTATTTGCAATGTTATTTAACTAAATTTACATACCCGTACATAAATTTCACTTTTTACTGAAAGACGTATGAAAATAGAGCTAAAATACCGACTTTTAAACACTATTTCACTTAGTTTAGCTACTATAATCATGAATGTTCTATCAGTGCTTTTAGTTATGCTAAACGTATATATCGTAAGTTCTTCTGCACATTTATAAGAAAATCGTGATTTGTAATGTAATTTGACCAAAAATGATTACTTTTCTAAGATTTTTCTCTTAGTTGGATAGTAGAAATGATTAGTTTTTAATGATAGTTAACGTAGTTTTTCTAGTATAGATTTCAGTGTATTACAAATGTTTTTGTTCTGTTTACGTATATATCATGTGCACATACACATATATATGACTGAAATTGTATTTGCAATGTTATTTAATCAAATTTACATACCCGTACATTACTTTCACTTTTTACTGAAAGACGTATGAAAATAGAGCTAAAATACCGACTTTTAAACACTATTTCACTTAGTTTAGCTAATATAATCATGAAGGTTCTATCAGTGCTTTTAGTTATGCTAAACGTATAGATCGTAAGTTCTTCTGCACATTTATAAGAAAATCGTGATTTGTAATGTAATTGGACCAAAAATGATTACTTTTCTAAGATTTTTCTCTTACTTGGATAGTAGAAATGATTAGTTTTTAATGATAGTTAACGTAGTTTTTCTAGTATAGATTTCAGTGTATTACAAATGTTTTATTTCTGTTTACGTATATATCATGTGCACATACATATATATATGACTGAAATTGTATTTGCAATGTTATTTAACTAAATTTACATACCCGTACATAACTTTCAATTTTTACTGAAAGACGTATGAAAATAGAGCTAAAATACCGACTTTTAAACACTATTTCACTTAGTTTAGCTACTATAATCATAAATGTCCTATCAGTGCTTTTAGTTATGCTAAACGTATAGATCGTAAGTTCTTCTGCACATTTATAAGAAAATCGTGATTTGTAATGTAATTGGTCAAAAAATGATTACTTTTCTAAGATTTTTCTCTTACTTGGAATAGTAGAAATGATTAGTTTTTTAATGATAGTTAACGTAGTTTTTCTAGTATAGATTTCAGTGTATTACAAATGTTTTATTTTTGTTTACGTATATATCATGTGCACATACATATATATATGACTGAAATTGTATTTGCAATGTTATTTAACTAAATTTACATACCCGTACATAACTTTCACTTTTTACTGAAAGACGTATGAAAATAGAGCTAAAATACCGACTTTTAAACACTATTTCACTTAGTTTAGCTACTATAATCATAAATGTCCTATCAGTGCTTTTAGTTATGCTAAACGTATAGATCGTAAGTTCTTCTGCACATTTATAAGAAAATCGTGATTTGTAATGTAATTGGACAAAAAATGATTACTTTTCTAAGATTTTTCTCTTACTTGGATAGTAGAAATGATTAGTTTTTAATGATAGTTAACGTAGTTTTTCTAGTATAGATTTCAGTGTATTACAAATGTTTTAGTTCTTTTTACGTATATATCATGTGCACATACATATATATATGACTGAAATTGTATTTGCAATGTTATTTAATTAAATTTACATACCCGTACATTACTTTCACTTTTTACTGAAAGACGTATGAAAATAGAGCTAAAATACCGACTTTTAAACACTATTTCACTTAGTTTAGCTACTATAATCATGAAGGTTCTATCAGTGCTTTTAGTTATGCTAAACGTATATATCGTAAGTTCTTCTGCACATTTATAAGAAAATCGTGATTTGTAATGTAATTTGACCAAAAATGATTACTTTTCTAAGATTTTTCTCTTACTTGGATAGTAGAAATGATTAGTTTTTAATGATAGTTAACGTAGTTTTTCTAGTATAGATTTCAGTGTATTACAAATGTTTTAGTTCTGTTTAGGTATATATCATGTGCACATACACATATATATGACTGAAATTGTATTTGCAATGTTATTTAATTAAATTTACATACCCGTACATTACTTTCATTTTTTACTGAAAGACGTATGAAAATAGAGCTAAAATACCGACTTTTAAACACTATTTCACTTAGTTTAGCTAATATAATCATGAAGGTTCTATCAGTGCTTTTAGTTATGCTAAACGTATAGATCGTAAGTTCTTCTGCACATTTATAAGAAAATCGTGATTTGTAATGTAATTGGACCAAAAATGATTACTTTTCTAAGATTTTTCTCTTACTTGGATAGTAGAAATGATTAGTTTTTAATGATAGTTAACGTAGTTTTTCTAGTATAGATTTCAGTGTATTACAAATGTTTTATTTTTGTTTACGTATATATCATGTGCACATACATATATATATGACTGAAATTGTATTTGCAATGTTATTTAACTAAATTTACATACCCGTACATAACTTTCACTTTTTACTGAAAGACGTATGAAAATAGAGCTAAAATACCGACTTTTAAACACTATTTCACTTAGTTTAGCTACTATAATCATTAATGTCCTATCAGTGCTTTTAGTTATGCTAAACGTATAGATCGTAAGTTCTTCTGCACATTTATAAGAAAATCGTGATTTGTAATGTAATTGGACAAAAAATGATTACTTTTCTAAGATTTTTCTCTTACTTGGATAGTAGAAATGATTAGTTTTTAATGATAGTTAACGTAGTTTTTCTAGTATAGATTTCAGTGTATTACAAATGTTTTAGTTCTTTTTACGTATATATCATGTGCACATACATATATATATGACTGAAATTGTATTTGCAATGTTATTTAATTAAATTTACATACCCGTACATTACTTTCACTTTTTACTGAAAGACGTATGAAAATAGAGCTAAAATACTGACTTTTAAACACTATTTCACTTAGTTTAGCTACTATAATCATGAAGGTTCTATCAGTGCTTTTAGTTATGCTAAACGTATATATCGTAAGTTCTTCTGCACATTTATAAGAAAATCGTGATTTGTAATGTAATTTGACCAAAAATGATTACTTTTGTAGGATTTTTCTCTTACTTGGATAGTAGAAATGATTAGTTTTTAATGATAGTTAACGTAGTTTTTCTAGTATAGATTTAAGTGTATTACAAATGTTTTATTTCTGTTTACGTATATATCATGTGCACATACATATATATATGACTGAAATTGTATTTGCAATGTTATTTAACTAAATTTAAATACCTGTACATAACTTTCACTTATTACTGAAAGACGTATGAAAATAGAGCTAAAATGCCAACTTTTAAACACTAATTCACTTAGTTTAGCTACTATAATCTTCAAGGTTTTATCAGTGCTTTTAGTTATGCTAAACGGATATATCGTAAGTTCTTCTGCACATTTATAAGAAAATCGTGATTTGTAATGTAATTTGACCAAAAATGATTACTTTTCTAAGATTTTTCTCTTACTTGGATAGTAGAAATGATTAGTTTTTAATGATAGTTAACGTAGTTTTTCTAGTATAGATTTAAGTGTATTACAAATGTTTTATTTCTGTTTACGTATATATCATGTGCACATACATATATATATGACTGAAATTGTATTTGCAATGTTATTTAACTAAATTTAAATACCCGTACATAACTTTCACTTATTACTGAAAGACGTATGAAAATAGAGCTAAAATGCCAACTTTTAAACACTAATTCACTTAGTTTAGCTACTATAATCTTCAAGGTTTTATCAGTGCTTTTAGTTATGCTAAACGGATATATCGTAAGTTCTTCTGCACATTTATAAGAAAATCGTGATTTGTAATGTAATTTGACCAAAAATGATTACTTTTCTAAGATTTTTCTCTTACTTGGATAGTAGAAATGATTAGTTTTTAATGATAGTTAACGTAGTTTTTCTAGTATAGATTTCAGTGTATTACAAATGTTTTATTTCTGTTTACGTATATATCATGTGCACATACATATATATATGACTGAAATTGTATTTGCAATGTTATTTAACTAAATTTACATACCCGTACATAACTTTCACTTTTTACTGAAAGACGTATGAAAATAGAGCTAAAATACCGACTTTTAAACACTATTTCACTTAGTTTAGCTACTATAATCATAAATGTCCTATCAGTGCTTTTAGTTATGCTAAACGTATAGATCGTAAGTTCTTCTGCACATTTATAAGAAAATCGTGATTTGTAATGTAATTGGACAAAAAATGATTACTTTTCTAAGATTTTTCTCTTACTTGGATAGTAGAAATGATTAGTTTTTAATGATAGTTAACGTAGTTTTTCTAGTATAGATTTCAGTGTATTACAAATGTTTTAGTTCTTTTTACGTATATATCATGTGCACATACATATATATATGACTGAAATTGTATTTGCAATGTTATTTAATTAAATTTACATACCCGTACATTACTTTCACTTTTTACTGAAAGACGTATGAAAATAGAGCTAAAATACCGACTTTTAAACACTATTTCACTTAGTTTAGCTACTATAATCATGAAGGTTCTATCAGTGCTTTTAGTTATGCTAAACGTATATATCGTAAGTTCTTCTGCACATTTATAAGAAAATCGTGATTTGTAATGTAATTTGACCAAAAATGATTACTTTTCTAAGATTTTTCTCTTACTTGGATAGTAGAAATGATTAGTTTTTAATGATAGTTAACGTAGTTTTTCTAGTATAGATTTCAGTGTATTACAAATGTTTTATTTTTGTTTACGTATATATCATGTGCACATACATATATATATGACTGAAATTGTATTTGCAATGTTATTTAACTAAATTTACATACCCGTACATAACTTTCACTTTTTACTGAAAGACGTATGAAAATAGAGCTAAAATACCGACTTTTAAACACTATTTCACTTAGTTTAGCTACTATAATCATAAATGTCCTATCAGTGCTTTTAGTTATGCTAAACGTATAGATCGTAAGTTCTTCTGCACATTTATAAGAAAATCGTGATTTGTAATGTAATTGGACAAAAAATGATTACTTTTCTAAGATTTTTCTCTTACTTGGATAGTAGAAATGATTAGTTTTTAATGATAGTTAACGTAGTTTTTCTAGTATAGATTTCAGTGTATTACAAATGTTTTAGTTCTTTTTACGTATATATCATGTGCACATACATATATATATGACTGAAATTGTATTTGCAATGTTATTTAATTAAATTTACATACCCGTACATTACTTTCACTTTTTACTGAAAGACGTATGAAAATAGAGCTAAAATACCGACTTTTAAACACTATTTCACTTAGTTTAGCTACTATAATCATGAAGGTTCTATCAGTGCTTTTAGTTATGCTAAACGTATATATCGTAAGTTCTTCTGCACATTTATAAGAAAATCGTGATTTGTAATGTAATTTGACCAAAAATGATTACTTTTCTAAGATTTTTCTCTTACTTGGATAGTAGAAATGATTAGTTTTTAATGATAGTTAACGTAGTTTTTCTAGTATAGATTTCAGTGTATTACAAATGTTTTAGTTCTGTTTAGGTATATATCATGTGCACATACACATATATATGACTGAAATTGTATTTGCAATGTTATTTAATTAAATTTACATACCCGTACATTACTTTCATTTTTTACTGAAAGACGTATGAAAATAGAGCTAAAATACCGACTTTTAAACACTATTTCACTTAGTTTAGCTAATATAATCATGAAGGTTCTATCAGTGCTTTTAGTTATGCTAAACGTATAGATCGTAAGTTCTTCTGCACATTTATAAGAAAATCGTGATTTGTAATGTAATTGGACCAAAAATGATTACTTTTCTAAGATTTTTCTCTTACTTGGATAGTAGAAATGATTAGTTTTTAATGATAGTTAACGTAGTTTTTCTAGTATAGATTTCAGTGTATTACAAATGTTTTATTTCTGTTTACGTATATATCATGTGCACATACATATATATATGACTGAAATTGTATTTGCAATGTTATTTAACTAAATTTACATACCCGTACATAACTTTCACTTTTTACTGAAAGACGTATGAAAATAGAGCTAAAATACCGACTTTTAAACACTATTTCACTTAGTTTAGCTACTATAATCATTAATGTCCTATCAGTGCTTTTAGTTATGCTAAACGTATAGATCGTAAGTTCTTCTGCACATTTATAAGAAAATCGTGATTTGTAATGTAATTGGACAAAAAATGATTACTTTTCTAAGATTTTTCTCTTACTTGGATAGTAGAAATGATTAGTTTTTAATGATAGTTAACGTAGTTTTTCTAGTATAGATTTCAGTGTATTACAAATGTTTTAGTTCTTTTTACGTATATATCATGTGCACATACATATATATATGACTGAAATTGTATTTGCAATGTTATTTAATTAAATTTACATACCCGTACATTACTTTCACTTTTTACTGAAAGACGTATGAAAATAGAGCTAAAATACTGACTTTTAAACACTATTTCACTTAGTTTAGCTACTATAATCATGAAGGTTCTATCAGTGCTTTTAGTTATGCTAAACGTATATATCGTAAGTTCTTCTGCACATTTATAAGAAAATCGTGATTTGTAATGTAATTTGACCAAAAATGATTACTTTTGTAGGATTTTTCTCTTACTTGGATAGTAGAAATGATTAGTTTTTAATGATAGTTAACGTAGTTTTTCTAGTATAGATTTAAGTGTATTACAAATGTTTTATTTCTGTTTACGTATATATCATGTGCACATACATATATATATGACTGAAATTGTATTTGCAATGTTATTTAACTAAATTTAAATACCTGTACATAACTTTCACTTATTACTGAAAGACGTATGAAAATAGAGCTAAAATGCCAACTTTTAAACACTAATTCACTTAGTTTAGCTACTATAATCTTCAAGGTTTTATCAGTGCTTTTAGTTATGCTAAACGGATATATCGTAAGTTCTTCTGCACATTTATAAGAAAATCGTGATTTGTAATGTAATTTGACCAAAAATGATTACTTTTCTAAGATTTTTCTCTTACTTGGATAGTAGAAATGATTAGTTTTTAATGATAGTTAACGTAGTTTTTCTAGTATAGATTTAAGTGTATTACAAATGTTTTATTTCTGTTTACGTATATATCATGTGCACATACATATATATATGACTGAAATTGTATTTGCAATGTTATTTAACTAAATTTAAATACCCGTACATAACTTTCACTTATTACTGAAAGACGTATGAAAATAGAGCTAAAATGCCAACTTTTAAACACTAATTCACTTAGTTTAGCTACTATAATCTTCAAGGTTTTATCAGTGCTTTTAGTTATGCTAAACGGATATATCGTAAGTTCTTCTGCACATTTTAAGAAAATCGTGATTTGTAATGTAATTTGACCAAAAATGATTACTTTTCTAAGATTTTTCTCTTACTTGGATAGTAGAAATGATTAGTTTTTAATGATAGTTAACGTAGTTTTTCTAGTATAGATTTCAGTGTATTACAAATGTTTTATTTCTGTTTACGTATATATCATGTGCACATACATATATATATGACTGAAATTGTATTTGCAATGTTATTTAACTAAATTTACATACCCCGTACATAACTTTCACTTTTTACTGAAAGACGTATGAAAATAGAGCTAAAATACCGACTTTTAAACACTATTTCACTTAGTTTAGCTACTATAATCATAAATGTCCTATCAGTGCTTTTAGTTATGCTAAACGTATAGATCGTAAGTTCTTCTGCACATTTATAAGAAAATCGTGATTTGTAATGTAATTGGACAAAAAATGATTACTTTTCTAAGATTTTTCTCTTACTTGGATAGTAGAAATGATTAGTTTTTAATGATAGTTAACGTAGTTTTTCTAGTATAGATTTCAGTGTATTACAAATGTTTTAGTTCTTTTTACGTATATATCATGTGCACATACATATATATATGACTGAAATTGTATTTGCAATGTTATTTAATTAAATTTACATACCCGTACATTACTTTCACTTTTTACTGAAAGACGTATGAAAATAGAGCTAAAATGCCAACTTTTAAACACTATTTCACTTAGTTTAGCTACTATAATCATGAAGGTTCTATCAGTGCTTTTAGTTATGCTAAACGTATATATCGTAAGTTCTTCTGCACATTTATAAGAAAATCGTGATTTGTAATGTAATTTGACCAAAAATTGATTACTTTTGTAGGATTTTTCTCTTACTTGGATAGTAGAAATGATTAGTTTTTAATGATAGTTAACGTAGTTTTTCTAGTATAGATTTAAGTGTATTACAAATGTTTTATTTCTGTTTACGTATATATCATGTGCACATACATATATATATGACTGAAATTGTATTTGCAATGTTATTTAACTAAATTTAAATACCCGTACATAACTTTCACTTATTACTGAAAGACGTATGAAAATAGAGCTAAAATGCCAACTTTTAAACACTAATTCACTTAGTTTAGCTACTATAATCTTCAAGGTTTTATCAGTGCTTTTAGTTATGCTAAACGGATATATCGTAAGTTCTTCTGCACATTTATAAGAAAATCGTGATTTGTATGTAATTTGACCAAAAATGATTACTTTTCTAAGATTTTTCTCTTACTTGGATAGTAGAAATGATTAGTTTTTAATGATAGTTAACGTAGTTTTTCTAGTATAGATTTCAGTGTATTACAAATGTTTTATTTCTGTTTACGTATATATCATGTGCACATACATATATATATGACTGAAATTGTATTTGCAATGTTATTTAACTAAATTTACATACCCGTACATAACTTTCACTTTTTACTGAAAGACGTATGAAAATAGAGCTAAAATACCGACTTTTAAACACTATTTCACTTAGTTTAGCTACTATAATCATAAATGTCCTATCAGTGCTTTTAGTTATGCTAAACGTATAGATCGTAAGTTCTTCTGCACATTTATAAGAAAATCGTGATTTGTAATGTAATTGGAGAAAAAATGATTACTTTTCTAAGATTTTTCTCTTACTTGGATAGTAGAAATGATTAGTTTTTAATGATAGTTAACGTAGTTTTTCTAGTATAGATTTCAGTGTATTACAAATGTTTTAGTTCTTTTTACGTATATATCATGTGCACATACATATATATATGACTGAAATTGTATTTGCAATGTTATTTAATTAAATTTACATACCCGTACATTACTTTCACTTTTTACTGAAAGACGTATGAAAATAGAGCTAAAATACCGACTTTTAAACACTATTTCACTTAGTTTAGCTACTATAATCATGAAGGTTCTATCAGTGCTTTTAGTTATGCTAAACGTATATATCGTAAGTTCTTCTGCACATTTATAAGAAAATCGTGATTTGTAATGTAATTTGACCAAAAATGATTACTTTTCTAAGATTTTTCTCTTACTTGGATAGTAGAAATGATTAGTTTTTAATGATAGTTAACGTAGTTTTTCTAGTATAGATTTCAGTGTATTACAAATGTTTTATTTTTGTTTACGTATATATCATGTGCACATACATATATATATGACTGAAATTGTATTTGCAATGTTATTTAACTAAATTTACATACCCGTACATAACTTTCACTTTTTACTGAAAGACGTATGAAAATAGAGCTAAAATACCGACTTTTAAACACTATTTCACTTAGTTTAGCTACTATAATCATAAATGTCCTATCAGTGCTTTTAGTTATGCTAAACGTATAGATCGTAAGTTCTTCTGCACATTTATAAGAAAATCGTGATTTGTAATGTAATTGGACAAAAAATGATTACTTTTCTAAGATTTTTCTCTTACTTGGATAGTAGAAATGATTAGTTTTTAATGATAGTTAACGTAGTTTTTCTAGTATAGATTTCAGTGTATTACAAATGTTTTAGTTCTTTTTACGTATATATCATGTGCACATACATATATATATGACTGAAATTGTATTTGCAATGTTATTTAATTAAATTTACATACCCGTACATTACTTTCACTTTTTACTGAAAGACGTATGAAAATAGAGCTAAAATACCGACTTTTAAACACTATTTCACTTAGTTTAGCTACTATAATCATGAAGGTTCTATCAGTGCTTTTAGTTATGCTAAACGTATATATCGTAAGTTCTTCTGCACATTTATAAGAAAATCGTGATTTGTAATGTAATTTGACCAAAAATGATTACTTTTCTAAGATTTTTCTCTTACTTGGATAGTAGAAATGATTAGTTTTTAATGATAGTTAACGTAGTTTTTCTAGTATAGATTTCAGTGTATTACAAATGTTTTAGTTCTGTTTAGGTATATATCATGTGCACATACACATATATATGACTGAAATTGTATTTGCAATGTTATTTAATTAAATTTACATACCCGTACATTACTTTCATTTTTTACTGAAAGACGTATGAAAATAGAGCTAAAATACCGACTTTTAAACACTATTTCACTTAGTTTAGCTAATATAATCTTCAAGGTTCTATCAGTGCTTTTAGTTATGCTAAACGTATAGATCGTAAGTTCTTCTGCACATTTATAAGAAAATCGTGATTTGTAATGTAATTGGACCAAAAATGATTACTTTTCTAAGATTTTTCTCTTACTTGGATAGTAGAAATGATTAGTTTTTAATGATAGTTAACGTAGTTTTTCTAGTATAGATTTCAGTGTATTACAAATGTTTTATTTCTGTTTACGTATATATCATGTGCACATACATATATATATGACTGAAATTGTATTTGCAATGTTATTTAATTAAATTTACATACCCGTACATTACTTTCACTTTTTACTGAAAGACGTATGAAAATAGAGCTAAAATACCGACTTTTAAACACTATTTCACTTAGTTTAGCTACTATAATCATGAAGGTTCTATCAGTGCTTTTAGTTATGCTAAACGTATATATCGTAAGTTCTTCTGCACATTTATAAGAAAATCGTGATTTGTAATGTAATTTGACCAAAAATGATTACTTTTCTAAGATTTTTCTCTTACTTGGATAGTAGAAATGATTAGTTTTTAATGATAGTTAACGTAGTTTTTCTAGTATAGATTTCAGTGTATTACAAATGTTTTAGTTCTGTTTAGGTATATATCATGTGCA
Organism: Sepioteuthis lessoniana; assembly: GCA_963585895.1. Taxonomy (NCBI): domain Eukaryota; kingdom Metazoa; phylum Mollusca; class Cephalopoda; order Myopsida; family Loliginidae; genus Sepioteuthis; species Sepioteuthis lessoniana. Next base: position 98,962 of record CAUZXS010004478.1, read on the forward strand.
CATACACATATATATGACTGAAATTGTATTTGCAATGTTATTTAATTAAATTTACATACCCGTACATTACTTTCATTTTTTACTGAAAGACGTATGAAAATAGAGCTAAAATACCGACTTTTAAACACTATTTCACTTAGTTTAGCTAATATAATCATGAAGGTTCTATCAGTGCTTTTAGTTATGCTAAACGTATAGATCGTAAGTTCTTCTGCACATTTATAAGAAAATCGTGATTTGTAATGTAATTGGACCAAAAATGATTACTTTTCTAAGATTTTTCTCTTACTTGGATAGTAGAAATGATTAGTTTTTAATGATAGTTAACGTAGTTTTTCTAGTATAGATTTCAGTGTATTACAAATGTTTTATTTCTGTTTACGTATATATCATGTGCACATACATATATATATGACTGAAATTGTATTTGCAATGTTATTTAACTAAATTTACATACCCGTACATAACTTTCACTTTTACTGAAAGACGTATGAAAATAGAGCTAAAATACCGACTTTTAAACACTATTTCACTTAGTTTAGCTACTATAATCATAAATGTCCTATCAGTGCTTTTAGTTATGCTAAACGTATAGATCGTAAGTTCTTCTGCACATTTATAAGAAAATCGTGATTTGTAATGTAATTTGACCAAAAATGATTACTTTTCTAAGATTTTTCTCTTACTTGGATAGTAGAAATGATTAGTTTTTAATGATAGTTAACGTAGTTTTTCTAGTATAGATTTCAGTGTATTACAAATGTTTTAGTTCTTTTTACGTATATATCATGTGCACATACATATATATATGACTGAAATTGTATTTGCAATGTTATTTAATTAAATTTACATACCCGTACATTACTTTCACTTTTTACTGAAAGACGTATGAAAATAGAGCTAAAATACCGACTTTTAAACACTATTTCACTTAGTTTAGCTACTATAATCATGAAGGTTCTATCAGTGCTTTTAGTTATGCTAAACGTATATATCGTAAGTTCTTCTGCACATTTATAAGAAAATCGTGATTTGTAATGTAATTTGACCAAAAATGATTACTTTTCTAAGATTTTTCTCTTACTTGGATAGTAGAAATGATTAGTTTTTAATGATAGTTAACGTAGTTTTTCTAGTATAGATTTCAGTGTATTACAAATGTTTTAGTTCTGTTTAGGTATATATCATGTGCACATACACATATATATGACTGAAATTGTATTTGCAATGTTATTTAATTAAATTTACATACCCGTACATTACTTTCATTTTTTACTGAAAGACGTATGAAAATAGAGCTAAAATACCGACTTTTAAACACTATTTCACTTAGTTTAGCTAATATAATCATGAAGGTTCTATCAGTGCTTTTAGTTATGCTAAACGTATAGATCGTAAGTTCTTCTGCACATTTATAAGAAAATCGTGATTTGTAATGTAATTGGACCAAAAATGATTACTTTTCTAAGATTTTTCTCTTACTTGGATAGTAGAAATGATTAGTTTTTAATGATAGTTAACGTAGTTTTTCTTGTATAGATTTCAGTGTATTACAAATGTTTTATTTCTGTTTACGTATATATCATGTGCACATACATATATATATGACTGAAATTGTATTTGCAATGTTATTTAACTAAATTTACATACCCGTACATAACTTTCACTTTTTACTGAAAGACGTATGAAAATAGAGCTAAAATACCGACTTTTAAACACTATTTCACTTAGTTTAGCTACTATAATCATAAATGTCCTATCAGTGCTTTTAGTTATGCTAAACGTATAGATCGTAAGTTCTTCTGCACATTTATAAGAAAATCGTGATTTGTAATGTAATTGGACAAAAAATGATTACTTTTCTAAGATTTTTCTCTTACTTGGATAGTAGAAATGATTAGTTTTTAATGATAGTTAACGTAGTTTTTCTAGTATAGATTTCAGTGTATTACAAATGTTTTAGTTCTTTTTACGTATATATCATGTGCACATACATATATATATGACTGAAATTGTATTTGCAATGTTATTTAATTAAATTTACATACCCGTACATTACTTTCACTTTTTACTGAAAGACGTATGAAAATAGAGCTAAAATACCGACTTTTAAACACTATTTCACTTAGTTTAGCTACTATAATCATGAAGGTTCTATCAGTGCTTTTAGTTATGCTAAACGTATATATCGTAAGTTCTTCTGCACATTTATAAGAAAATCGTGATTTGTAATGTAATTTGACCAAAAATGATTACTTTTCTAAGATTTTTCTCTTACTTGGATAGTAGAAATGATTAGTTTTTAATGATAGTTAACGTAGTTTTTCTAGTATAGATTTCAGTGTATTACAAATGTTTTAGTTCTGTTTAGGTATATATCATGTGCACATACACATATATATGACTGAAATTGTATTTGCAATGTTATTTAATTAAATTTACATACCCGTACATTACTTTCATTTTTTACTGAAAGACGTATGAAAATAGAGCTAAAATACCGACTTTTAAACACTATTTCACTTAGTTTAGCTAATATAATCATGAAGGTTCTATCAGTGCTTTTAGTTATGCTAAACGTATAGATCGTAAGTTCTTCTGCACATTTATAAGAAAATCGTGATTTGTAATGTAATTGGACCAAAAATGATTACTTTTCTAAGATTTTTCTCTTACTTGGATAGTAGAAATGATTAGTTTTTAATGATAGTTAACGTAGTTTTTCTAGTATAGATTTCAGTGTATTACAAATGTTTTATTTCTGTTTACGTATATATCATGTGCACATACATATATATATGACTGAAATTGTATTTGCAATGTTATTTAACTAAATTTACATACCCGTACATAACTTTCACTTTTTACTGAAAGACGTATGAAAATAGAGCTAAAATACCGACTTTTAAACACTATTTCACTTAGTTTAGCTACTATAATCATAAATGTCCTATCAGTGCTTTTAGTTATGCTAAACGTATAGATCGTAAGTTCTTCTGCACATTTATAAGAAAATCGTGATTTGTAATGTAATTGGACAAAAAATGATTACTTTTCTAAGATTTTTCTCTTACTTGGATAGTAGAAATGATTAGTTTTTAATGATAGTTAACGTAGTTTTTCTAGTATAGATTTCAGTGTATTACAAAGGTTTTAGTTCTTTTTACGTATATATCATGTGCACATACATATATATATGACTGAAATTGTATTTGCAATGTTATTTAATTAAATTTACATACCCGTACATTACTTTCACTTTTTACTGAAAGACGTATGAAAATAGAGCTAAAATACCGACTTTTAAACACTATTTCACTTAGTTTAGCTACTATAATCATGAAGGTTCTATCAGTGCTTTTAGTTATGCTAAACGTATATATCGTAAGTTCTTCTGCACATTTATAAGAAAATCGTGATTTGTAATGTAATTTGACCAAAAATGATTACTTTTGTAGGATTTTTCTCTTACTTGGATAGTAGAAATGATTAGTTTTTAATGATAGTTAACGTAGTTTTTCTAGTATAGATTTAAGTGTATTACAAATGTTTTATTTCTGTTTACGTATATATCATGTGCACATACATATATATATGACTGAAATTGTATTTGCAATGTTATTTAACTAAATTTAAATACCCGTACATAACTTTCACTTATTACTGAAAGACGTATGAAAATAGAGCTAAAATGCCAACTTTTAAACACTAATTCACTTAGTTTAGCTACTATAATCTTCAAGGTTTTATCAGTGCTTTTAGTTATGCTAAACGGATATATCGTAAGTTCTTCTGCACATTTATAAGAAAATCGTGATTTGTAATGTAATTTGACCAAAAATGATTACTTTTCTAAGATTTTTCTCTTACTTGGATAGTAGAAATGATTAGTTTTTAATGATAGTTAACGTAGTTTTTCTAGTATAGATTTAAGTGTATTACAAATGTTTTATTTCTGTTTACGTATATATCATGTGCACATACATATATATATGACTGAAATTGTATTTGCAATGTTATTTAACTAAATTTAAATACCCGTACATAACTTTCACTTATTACTGAAAGACGTATGAAAATAGAGCTAAAATGCCAACTTTTAAACACTAATTCACTTAGTTTAGCTACTATAATCTTCAAGGTTTTATCAGTGCTTTTAGTTATGCTAAACGGATATATCGTAAGTTCTTCTGCACATTTATAAGAAAATCGTGATTTGTAATGTAATTTGACCAAAAATGATTACTTTTCTAAGATTTTTCTCTTACTTGGATAGTAGAAATGATTAGTTTTTAATGATAGTTAACGTAGTTTTTCTAGTATAGATTTCAGTGTATTACAACTGTTTTAGTTCTGTTTACGTATATATCATGTGCACATACACATATATATGACTGAAATTGTATTTGCAATGTTATTTAACTAAATTTAAATACCCGTACATAAATTTCACTTTTTACTGAAAGACGTATGAAAATAGAGCTAAAATGCCAACTTTTAAACACTAATTCACTTAGTTTAGCTACTATAATCTTCAAGGTTTTATCAGTGCTTTTAGTTATGCTAAACGGATATATCGTAAGTTCTTCTGCACATTTATAAGAAAATCGTGATTTGTAATGTAATTTGACCAAAAATGATTATTTTTCAAAGATTTTTCTCTTACTTGGATAGTAGAAATGATTAGTTTTTAATGATAGTTAACGTAGTTTTTCTAGTATAGATTTCAGTGTATTACAAAGGTTTTAGTTCTTTTTACGTATATATCATGTGCACATACATATATATATGACTGAAATTGTATTTGCAATGTTATTTAATTAAATTTACATACCCGTACATTACTTTCACTTTTTACTGAAAGACGTATGAAAATAGAGCTAAAATACCGACTTTTAAACACTATTTCACTTAGTTTAGCTACTATAATCATGAAGGTTCTATCAGTGCTTTTAGTTATGCTAAACGTATATATCGTAAGTTCTTCTGCACATTTATAAGAAAATCGTGATTTGTAATGTAATTTGACCAAAAATGATTACTTTTGTAGGATTTTTCTCTTACTTGGATAGTAGAAATGATTAGTTTTTAATGATAGTTAACGTAGTTTTTCTAGTATAGATTTAAGTGTATTACAAATGTTTTATTTCTGTTTACGTATATATCATGTGCACATACATATATATATGACTGAAATTGTATTTGCAATGTTATTTAACTAAATTTAAATACCCGTACATAACTTTCACTTATTACTGAAAGACGTATGAAAATAGAGCTAAAATGCCAACTTTTAAACACTAATTCACTTAGTTTAGCTACTATAATCTTCAAGGTTTTATCAGTGCTTTTAGTTATGCTAAACGGATATATCGTAAGTTCTTCTGCACATTTATAAGAAAATCGTGATTTGTAATGTAATTTGACCAAAAATGATTACTTTTCTAAGATTTTTCTCTTACTTGGATAGTAGAAATGATTAGTTTTTAATGATAGTTAACGTAGTTTTTCTAGTATAGATTTCAGTGTATTACAACTGTTTTAGTTCTGTTTACGTATATATCATGTGCACATACACATATATATGACTGAAATTGTATTTGCAATGTTATTTAACTAAATTTAAATACCCGTACATAAATTTCACTTTTTACTGAAAGACGTATGAAAATAGAGCTAAAATGCCAACTTTTAAACACTAATTCACTTAGTTTAGCTACTATAATCTTCAAGGTTTTATCAGTGCTTTTAGTTATGCTAAACGGATATATCGTAAGTTCTTCTGCACATTTATAAGAAAATCGTGATTTGTAATGTAATTTGACCAAAAATGATTATTTTTCAAAGATTTTTTTCTTACTTGGATAGTAGAAATGATTAGTTTTTAATGATAGTTAACGTAGTTTTTCTAGTATAGATTTCAGTGTATTACAAATGTTTTAGTTCTGTTTACGTGTATATCATGTGCACATACACATATATATGACTGAAATTGTATTTGCAATGTTATTTAACTAAATTTACATACCCGTACATATCTTTCACTTTTTACTGAAAGACGTATGAAAATAGAGCTAAAATGCCAACTTTTAAACACTAATTCACTTAGTTTAGCTACTATAATCTTCAAGGTTTTATCAGTGCTTTTAGTTATGCTAAACGTATATATCGTAAATTCTTCTGCACATTTATAAGAAAATCGTGATATTTAATGTAATTTGACCAAAAATGATTACTTTTCTAAGATTTTTCTCTTCCTTGGATAGTATAAATGATTAGTTTTTAATGATAGTTAACGTAGTTTTTCATAATAGATTTCAGTGTATTACAAATGTTTTAGTTCTGTTTACGTATATATCATGTGCACATACACATATATATGACTGAAATTGTATTTGCAATGTTATTTAACTAAATTTACATACCCGTACATAAATTTCACTTTTTACTGAAAGACGTATGAAAATAGAGCTAAAATACCGACTTTTAAACACTATTTCACTTAGTTTAGCTACTATAATCATGAAGGTTCTATCAGTGCTTTTAGTTATGCTAAACCTATATATCGTAAGTTCTTCTGCACATTTATAAGAAAATCGTGATTTGTAATGTAATTGGACCAAAAATGATTACTTTTGTAGGATTTTTCTCTTACTTGGATAGTAGAAATGATTAGTTTTTAATGATAGTTAACGTAGTTTTTCTAGTATAGATTTCAGTGTATTACAAATGTTTTATTTCTGTTTACGTATATATCATGTGCACATACATATATATATGACTGAAATTGTATTTGCAATGTTATTTAACTAAATTTACATACCCGTACATAAATTTCACTTTTTACTGAAAGACGTATGAAAATAGAGCTAAAATACCGACTTTTAAACACTATTTCACTTAGTTTAGCTACTATAATCATAAATGTCCTATCAGTGCTTTTAGTTATGCTAAACGTATAGATCGTAAGTTCTTCTGCACATTTATAAGAAAATCGTGATTTGTAATGTAATTGGACCAAAAATGATTACTTTTCTAAGATTTTTCTCTTACTTGGATAGTAGAAATGATTAGTTTTTAATGATAGTTAACGTAGTTTTTCTAGTATAGATTTCAGTGTATTACAACTGTTTTAGTTCTTTTTACGTATATATCATGTGCACATACACATATATATGACTGAAATTGTATTTGCAATGTTATTTAATTAAATTTACATACCCGTACATTACTTTAACTTTTTACTGAAAGACGTATGAAAATAGGGCTAAAATACCGTCTTTTAAACACTATTTCACTTAGTTTAGCTACTATAAATCTTCAAGGTTTTATCAGTGCTTTTAGTTATGCTAAACGTATATATCGTAAGTTCTTCTGCGCATTTATAAGAAAATCGTGATTTGTAATGTAATTTGACCAAAAATGATTACTTTTCAAAGGTTTTTTCTTACTTGGATAGTAGAAATGATTAGTTTTTAATGATAGTTAACGTAGTTTTTCTAGTATAGATTTCAGTGTATTACAAATGTTTTAGTTCTGTTTACGTGTATATCATGTGCACATACACATATATATGACTGAAATTGTATTTGCAATGTTATTTAACTAAACTTACATACCCGTACATATCTTTCACTTTTTACTGAAAGACGTATGAAAATAGAGCTAAAATACCGACTTTTAAACACTATTTCACTTAGTTTAGCTACTATAATCATGAATGTTCTATCAGTGCTTTTAGTTATGCTAAACGTATATATCGTAAGTTCTTCTGCACATTTATAAGAAAATCGTGATTTGTAATGTAATTTGACCAAAAATGATTACTTTTCTAAGATTTTTCTCTTACTTGGATAGTAGAAATGATTAGTTTTTAATGATAGTTAACGTCGGTTTTCTGGTATAGATTTCCGTGTATTACAAATGTTTTAGTTCTGTTTACGTATATATCATGTGCACATACATATATATATGACTGAAATTGTATTTGCAATGTTATTTAACTAAATTTAAATACCCGTACATAACTTTCACTTTTTACTGAAAGACGTGTGAAAATAGAGCTAAAATGCCAACTTTTAAACACTAATTCACTTAGTTTAGCTACTATAATCTTCAAGGTTTTATCAGTGCTTTTAGTTATGCTAAACGGATATATCGTAAGTTCTTCTGCACATTTATAAGAAAATCGTGATTTGTAATGTAATTTGACCAAAAATGATTATTTTTCTAAGATTATTCTCTTACTTGGATAGTAGAAATGATTAGTTTTTAATGATAGTTAACGTAGATTTTCTAGTATAGATTTCAGTGTATTACAACTGTTTTAGTTCTGTTTACGTATATATCATGTGCACATACATATATATATGACTGAAATTGTATTTGCAATGTTATTTAACTAAATTTAAATACCCGTACATAAATTTCACTTTTTACTGAAAGACGTGTGAAAATAGAGCTAAAATGCCAACTTTTAAACACTAATTCACTTAGTTTAGCTACTATAATCTTCAAGGTTTTATCAGTGCTTTTAGTTATGCTAAACGGATATATCGTAAGTTTTTCTGCACATTTATAAGAAAATCGTGATTTGTAATGTAATTTGACCAAAAATGATTACTTTTCTAAGATTTTTCTCTTACTTGGATAGTAGAAATGATTAGTTTTTAATGATAGTTAACGTAGTTTTTCTAGTATAGATTTCAGTGTATTACAACTGTTTTAGTTCTGTTTACGTATATATCATGTGAACATACACATATATATGACTGAAATTGTATTTGCAATGTTATTTAATTAAATTTACATACCCGTACATTACTTTCACTTTTTACTGAAAGACGTATGAAAATAGGGCTAAAATACCGTCTTTTAAACACTATTTCACTTAGTTTAGATAAATCTTCAAGGTTTTGTTCTTCTGCGCATTTATAAGAAAATCGTGATTTGTAATGTAATTTGACCAAAAATGATTATTTTTCAAAGATTTTTTTCTTACTTGGATAGTAGAAATGATTAGTTTTTAATGATAGTTAACGTAGTTTTTCTAGTATAGATTTCAGTGTATTACAAATGTTTTAGTTCTGTTTACGTGTATATCATGTGCACATACACATATTATGACTGAAATTGTATTTGCAATGTTATTTAACTAAATTTACATACCCGTACATATCTTTCACTTTTTACTGAAAGACGTATGAAAATAGAGCTAAAATGCCAACTTTTAAACACTAATTCACTTAGTTTAGCTACTATAATCTTCAAGGTTTTATCAGTGCTTTTAGTTATGCTAAACCTATATATCGTAAGTTCTTCTGCACATTTATAAGAAAATCGTGATTTGTAATGTAATTGGACCAAAAATGATTACTTTTGTAGGATTTTTCTCTTACTTGGATAGTAGAAATGATTAGTTTTTAATGATAGTTAACGTAGTTTTTCTAGTATAGATTTCAGTGTATTACAAATGTTTTATTTCTATTTACGTATATATCATGTGCACATACATATATATATGACTGAAATTGTATTTGCAATGTTATTTAACTAAATTTACATACCCGTACATAAATTTCACTTTTTACTGAAAGACGTATGAAAATAGAGCTAAAATACCGACTATTAAACACTATTTCACTTAGTTTAGCTACTATAATCATAAATGTCCTATCAGTGCTTTTAGTTATGCTAAACGTATAGATCGTAAGTTCTTCTGCACATTTATAAGAAAATCGTGATTTGTAATGTAATTGGACCAAAAATGATTACTTTTCTAAGATTTTTCTCTTACTTGGATAGTAGAAATGATTAGTTTTTAATGATAGTTAACGTAGTTTTTCTAGTATAGATTTCAGTGTATTACAACTGTTTTAGTTCTTTTTACGTATATATCATGTGCACATACACATATATATGACTGAAATTGTATTTGCAATGTTATTTAATTAAATTTACATACCCGTACATTACTTTAACTTTTTACTGAAAGACGTATGAAAATAGGGCTAAAATACCGTCTTTTAAACACTATTTCACTTAGTTTAGCTACTATAAATCTTCAAGGTTTTATCAGTGCTTTTAGTTATGCTAAACGGATATATCGTAAGTTCTTCTGCACATTTATAAGAAAATCGTGATTTGTAATGTAATTTGACCAAAAATGATTATTTTTCTAAGATTATTCTCTTACTTGGATAGTAGAAATGATTAGTTTTTAATGATAGTTAACGTAGATTTTCTAGTATAGATTTCAGTGTATTACAACTGTTTTAGTTCTGTTTACGTATATATCATGTGCACATACATATATATATGACTGAAATTGTATTTGCAATGTTATTTAACTAAATTTAAATACCCGTACATAAATTTCACTTTTTACTGAAAGACGTGTGAAAATAGAGCTAAAATGCCAACTTTTAAACACTAATTCACTTAGTTTAGCTACTATAATCTTCAAGGTTTTATCAGTGCTTTTAGTTATGCTAAACGGATATATCGTAAGTTTTTCTGCACATTTATAAGAAAATCGTGATTTGTAATGTAATTTGACCAAAAATGATTACTTTTCTAAGATTTTTCTCTTACTTGGATAGTAGAAATGATTAGTTTTTAATGATAGTTAACGTAGTTTTTCTAGTATAGATTTCAGTGTATTACAACTGTTTTAGTTCTGTTTACGTATATATCATGTGAACATACACATATATATGACTGAAATTGTATTTGCAATGTTATTTAATTAAATTTACATACCCGTACATTACTTTCACTTTTTACTGAAAGACGTATGAAAATAGGGCTAAAATACCGTCTTTTAAACACTATTTCACTTAGTTTAGATAAATCTTCAAGGTTTTGTTCTTCTGCGCATTTATAAGAAAATCGTGATTTGTAATGTAATTTGACCAAAAATGATTATTTTTCAAAGATTTTTTTCTTACTTGGATAGTAGAAATGATTAGTTTTTAATGATAGTTAACGTAGTTTTTCTAGTATAGATTTCAGTGTATTACAAATGTTTTAGTTCTGTTTACGTGTATATCATGTGCACATACACATATATATGACTGAAATTGTATTTGCAATGTTATTTAACTAAATTTACATACCCGTACATATCTTTCACTTTTTACTGAAAGACGTATGAAAATAGAGCTAAAATGCCAACTTTTAAACACTAATTCACTTAGTTTAGCTACTATAATCTTCAAGGTTTTATCAGTGCTTTTAGTTATGCTAAACCTATATATCGTAAGTTCTTCTGCACATTTATAAGAAAATCGTGATTTGTAATGTAATTGGACCAAAAATGATTACTTTTGTAGGATTTTTCTCTTACTTGGATAGTAGAAATGATTAGTTTTTAATGATAGTTAACGTAGTTTTTCTAGTATAGATTTCAGTGTATTACAAATGTTTTATTTCTGTTTACGTATATATCATGTGCACATACATATATATATGACTGAAATTGTATTTGCAATGTTATTTAACTAAATTTACATACCCGTACATAAATTTCACTTTTTACTGAAAGACGTATGAAAATAGAGCTAAAATACCGACTATTAAACACTATTTCACTTAGTTTAGCTACTATAATCATAAATGTCCTATCAGTGCTTTTAGTTATGCTAAACGTATAGATCGTAAGTTCTTCTGCACATTTATAAGAAAATCGTGATTTGTAATGTAATTGGACCAAAAATGATTACTTTTCTAAGATTTTTCTCTTACTTGGATAGTAGAAATGATTAGTTTTTAATGATAGTTAACGTAGTTTTTCTAGTATAGATTTCAGTGTATTACAACTGTTTTAGTTCTTTTTACGTATATATCATGTGCACATACACATATATATGACTGAAATTGTATTTGCAATGTTATTTAATTAAATTTACATACCCGTACATTACTTTAACTTTTTACTGAAAGACGTATGAAAATAGGGCTAAAATACCGTCTTTTAAACACTATTTCACTTAGTTTAGCTACTATAAATCTTCAAGGTTTTATCAGTGCTTTTAGTTATGCTAAACGTATATATCGTAAGTTCTTCTGCGCATTTATAAGAAAATCGTGATTTGTAATGTAATTTGACCAAAAATGATTACTTTTCAAATGTTTTTTCTTACTTGGATAGTAGAAATGATTAGTTTTTAATGATAGTTAACGTAGTTTTTCTAGTATAGATTTCAGTGTATTACAAATGTTTTAGTTCTGTTTACGTGTATATCATGTGCACATACACATATATATGACTGAAATTGTATTTGCAATGTTATTTAACTAAACTTACATACCCGTACATATCTTTCACTTTTTACTGAAAGACGTATGAAAATAGAGCTAAAATACCGACTTTTAAACACTATTTCACTTAGTTTAGCTACTATAATCATGAATGTTCTATCAGTGCTTTTAGTTATGCTAAACCTATATATCGTAAGTTCTTCTGCACATTTATAAGAAAATCGTGATTTGTAATGTAATTTGACCAAAAATGATTACTTTTCTAAGATTTTTCTCTTACTTGGATAGTAGAAATGATTAGTTTTTAATGATAGTTAACGTAGTTTTTCTAGTATAGATTTCAGTGTATTACAACTGTTTTAGTTCTGTTTACGTATATATCATTTGAACATACACATATATATGACTGAAATTGTATTTGCAATGTTATTTAATTAAATTTACATACCCGTACATTACTTTCACTTTTTACTGAAAGACGTATGAAAATAGGGCTAAAATACCGTCTTTTAAACACTATTTCACTTAGTTTAGATAAATCTTCAAGGTTTTGTTCTTCTGCGCATTTATAAGAAAATCGTGATTTGTAATGTAATTTGACCAAAAATGATTATTTTTCAAAGATTTTTTTCTTACTTGGATAGTAGAAATGATTAGTTTTTAATGATAGTTAACGTAGTTTTTCTAGTATAGATTTCAGTGTATTACAAATGTTTTAGTTCTGTTTACGTGTATATCATGTGCACATACACATATATATGACTGAAATTGTATTTGCAATGTTATTTAACTAAATTTACATACCCGTACATATCTTTCACTTTTTACTGAAAGACGTATGAAAATAGAGCTAAAATGCCAACTTTTAAACACTAATTCACTTAGTTTAGCTACTATAATCTTCAAGGTTTTATCAGTGCTTTTAGTTATGCTAAACCTATATATCGTAAGTTCTTCTGCACATTTATAAGAAAATCGTGATTTGTAATGTAATTGGACCAAAAATGATTACTTTTGTAGGATTTTTCTCTTACTTGGATAGTAGAAATGATTAGTTTTTAATGATAGTTAACGTAGTTTTTCTAGTATAGATTTCAGTGTATTACAAATGTTTTATTTCTGTTTACGTATATATCATGTGCACATACATATATATATGACTGAAATTGTATTTGCAATGTTATTTAACTAAATTTACATACCCGTACATAAATTTCACTTTTTACTGAAAGACGTATGAAAATAGAGCTAAAATACCGACTATTAAACACTATTTCACTTAGTTTAGCTACTATAATCATAAATGTCCTATCAGTGCTTTTAGTTATGCTAAACGTATAGATCGTAAGTTCTTCTGCACATTTATAAGAAAATCGTGATTTGTAATGTAATTGGACCAAAAATGATTACTTTTCTAAGATTTTTCTCTTACTTGGATAGTAGAAATGATTAGTTTTTAATGATAGTTAACGTAGTTTTTCTAGTATAGATTTCAGTGTATTACAACTGTTTTAGTTCTTTTTACGTATATATCATGTGCACATACACATATATATGACTGAAATTGTATTTGCAATGTTATTTAATTAAATTTACATACCCGTACATTACTTTAACTTTTTACTGAAAGACGTATGAAAATAGGGCTAAAATACCGTCTTTTAAACACTATTTCACTTAGTTTAGCTACTATAAATCTTCAAGGTTTTATCAGTGCTTTTAGTTATGCTAAACGTATATATCGTAAGTTCTTCTGCGCATTTATAAGAAAATCGTGATTTGTAATGTAATTTGACCAAAAATGATTACTTTTCAAATGTTTTTTCTTACTTGGATAGTAGAAATGATTAGTTTTTAATGATAGTTAACGTAGTTTTTCTAGTATAGATTTCAGTGTATTACAAATGTTTTAGTTCTGTTTACGTGTATATCATGTGCACATACACATATATATGACTGAAATTGTATTTGCAATGTTATTTAACTAAACTTACATACCCGTACATATCTTTCACTTTTTACTGAAAGACGTATGAAAATAGAGCTAAAATACCGACTTTTAAACACTATTTCACTTAGTTTAGCTACTATAATCATGATTGTTCTATCAGTGCTTTTAGTTATGCTAAACCTATATATCGTAAGTTCTTCTGCACATTTATAAGAAAATCGTGATTTGTAATGTAATTTGACCAAAAATGATTACTTTTCTAAGATTTTTCTCTTACTTGGATAGTAGAAATGATTAGTTTTTAATGATAGTTAACGTCGGTTTTCTAGTATAGATTTCCGTGTATTACAAATGTTTTAGTTCTGTTTACGTATATATCATGTGCACATACATATATATATGACTGAAATTGTATTTGCAATGTTATTTAACTAAATTTAAATACCCGTACATAACTTTCACTTTTTACTGAAAGACGTGTGAAAATAGAGCTAAAATGCCAACTTTTAAACACTAATTCACTTAGTTTAGCTACTATAATCTTCAAGGTTTTATCAGTGCTTTTAGTTATGCTAAACGGATATATCGTAAGTTCTTCTGCACATTTATAAGAAAATCGTGATTTGTAATGTAATTTGACCAAAAATGATTACTTTTCTAAGATTATTCTCTTACTTGGATAGTAGAAATGATTAGTTTTTAATGATAGTTAACGTAGATTTTCTAGTATAGATTTCAGTGTATTACAACTGTTTTAGTTCTGTTTACGTATATATCATGTGCACATACACATATATATGACTGAAATTGTATTTGCAATGTTATTTAATTAAATTTACATACCCGTACATTACTTTCACTTTTTACTGAAAGACATATGAAAATAGGGCTAAAATACCGACTTTTAAACACTATTTCACTTAGTTTAGCTACTATAATCATGAAGATTCTATCAGTGCTTTTAGTTATGCTAAACCTATATATCGTAAGTTCTTCTGCACATTTATAAGAAAATCGTGATTTGTAATGTAATTTGACCAAAAATGATTACTTTTGTAGGATTTTTCTCTTACTTGGATAGTAGAAATGATTAGTTTTTAATGATAGTTAACGTAGTTTTTCTAGTATAGATTTCAGTGTATTACAAATGTTTTAGTTCTGTTTACGTATATATCATGTGCACATACATATATATATGACTGAAATTGTATTTGCAATGTTATTTAACTAAATTTAAATACCCGTACATAAATTTCACTTTTTACTGAAAGACGTGTGAAAATAGAGCTAAAATGCCAACTTTTAAACACTAATTCACTTAGTTTAGCTACTATAATCTTCAAGGTTTTATCAGTGCTTTTAGTTATGCTAAACGGATATATCGTAAGTTCTTCTGCACATTTATAAGAAAATCGTGATTTGTAATGTAATTTGACCAAAAATGATTACTTTTCTAAGATTATTCTCTTACTTGGATAGTAGAAATGATTAGTTTTTAATGATAGTTAACGTAGATTTTCTAGTATAGATTTCAGTGTATTACAACTGTTTTAGTTCTGTTTACGTATATATCATGTGCACATACATATATATATGACTGAAATTGTATTTGCAATGTTATTTAACTAAATTTAAATACCCGTACATAAATTTCACTTTTTACTGAAAGACGTGTGAAAATAGAGCTAAAATGCCAACTTTTAAACACTAATTCACTTAGTTTAGCTACTATAATCTTCAAGGTTTTATCAGTGCTTTTAGTTATGCTAAACGGATATATCGTAAGTTTTTCTGCACATTTATAAGAAAATCGTGATTTGTAATGTAATTTGACCAAAAATGATTACTTTTCTAAGATTTTTCTCTTACTTGGATAGTAGAAATGATTAGTTTTTAATGATAGTTAACGTAGTTTTTCTAGTATAGATTTCAGTGTATTACAACTGTTTTAGTTCTGTTTACGTATATATCATGTGAACATACACATATATATGACTGAAATTGTATTTGCAATGTTATTTAATTAAATTTACATACCCGTACATTACTTTCACTTTTTACTGAAAGACGTATGAAAATAGGGCTAAAATACCGTCTTTTAAACACTATTTCACTTAGTTTAGATAAATCTTCAAGGTTTTGTTCTTCTGCGCATTTATAAGAAAATCGTGATTTGTAATGTAATTTGACCAAAAATGATTATTTTTCAAAGATTTTTTTCTTACTTGGATAGTAGAAATGATTAGTTTTTAATGATAGTTAACGTAGTTTTTCTAGTATAGATTTCAGTGTATTACAAATGTTTTAGTTCTGTTTACGTGTATATCATGTGCACATACACATATATATGACTGAAATTGTATTTGCAATGTTATTTAACTAAATTTACATACCCGTACATATCTTTCACTTTTTACTGAAAGACGTATGAAAATAGAGCTAAAATGCCAACTTTTAAACACTAATTCACTTAGTTTAGCTACTATAATCTTCAAGGTTTTATCAGTGCTTTTAGTTATGCTAAACCTATATATCGTAAGTTCTTCTGCACATTTATAAGAAAATCGTGATTTGTAATGTAATTGGACCAAAAATGATTACTTTTGTAGGATTTTTCTCTTACTTGGATAGTAGAAATGATTAGTTTTTAATGATAGTTAACGTAGTTTTTCTAGTATAGATTTCAGTGTATTACAAATGTTTTATTTCTGTTTACGTATATATCATGTGCACATACATATATATATGACTGAAATTGTATTTGCAATGTTATTTAACTAAATTTACATACCCGTACATAAATTTCACTTTTTACTGAAAGACGTATGAAAATAGAGCTAAAATACCGACTATTAAACACTATTTCACTTAGTTTAGCTACTATAATCATAAATGTCCTATCAGTGCTTTTAGTTATGCTAAACGTATAGATCGTAAGTTCTTCTGCACATTTATAAGAAAATCGTGATTTGTAATGTAATTGGACCAAAAATGATTACTTTTCTAAGATTTTTCTCTTACTTGGATAGTAGAAATGATTAGTTTTTAATGATAGTTAACGTAGTTTTTCTAGTATAGATTTCAGTGTATTACAACTGTTTTAGTTCTTTTTACGTATATATCATGTGCACATACACATATATATGACTGAAATTGTATTTGCAATGTTATTTAATTAAATTTACATACCCGTACATTACTTTAACTTTTTACTGAAAGACGTATGAAAATAGGGCTAAAATACCGTCTTTTAAACACTATTTCACTTAGTTTAGCTACTATAAATCTTCAAGGTTTTATCAGTGCTTTTAGTTATGCTAAACGTATATATCGTAAGTTCTTCTGCGCATTTATAAGAAAATCGTGATTTGTAATGTAATTTGACCAAAAATGATTACTTTTCAAATGTTTTTTCTTACTTGGATAGTAGAAATGATTAGTTTTTAATGATAGTTAACGTAGTTTTTCTAGTATAGATTTCAGTGTATTACAAATGTTTTAGTTCTGTTTACGTGTATATCATGTGCACATACACATATATATGACTGAAATTGTATTTGCAATGTTATTTAACTAAACTTACATACCCGTACATATCTTTCACTTTTTACTGGAAGACGTATGAAAATAGAGCTAAAATACCGACTTTTAAACACTATTTCACTTAGTTTAGCTACTATAATCATGAATGTTCTATCAGTGCTTTTAGTTATGCTAAACCTATATATCGTAAGTTCTTCTGCACATTTATAAGAAAATCGTGATTTGTAATGTAATTTGACCAAAAATGATTACTTTTCTAAGATTTTTCTCTTACTTGGATAGTAGAAATGATTAGTTTTTAATGATAGTTAACGTCGGTTTTCTAGTATAGATTTCCGTGTATTACAAATGTTTTAGTTCTGTTTACGTATATATCATGTGCACATACATATATATATGACTGAAATTGTATTTGCAATGTTATTTAACTAAATTTAAATACCCGTACATAACTTTCACTTTTTACTGAAAGACGTGTGAAAATAGAGCTAAAATGCCAACTTTTAAACACTAATTCACTTAGTTTAGCTACTATAATCTTCAAGGTTTTATCAGTGCTTTTAGTTATGCTAAACGGATATATCGTAAGTTCTTCTGCACATTTATAAGAAAATCGTGATTTGTAATGTAATTTGACCAAAAATGATTACTTTTCTAAGATTATTCTCTTACTTGGATAGTAGAAATGATTAGTTTTTAATGATAGTTAACGTAGATTTTCTAGTATAGATTTCAGTGTATTACAACTGTTTTAGTTCTGTTTACGTATATATCATGTGCACATACACATATATATGACTGAAATTGTATTTGCAATGTTATTTAATTAAATTTACATACCCGTACATTACTTTCACTTTTTACTGAAAGACATATGAAAATAGGGCTAAAATACCGACTTTTAAACACTATTTCACTTAGTTTAGCTATTATAATCATGAAGATTCTATCAGTGCTTTTAGTTATGCTAAACCTATATATCGTAAGTTCTTCTGCACATTTATAAGAAAATCGTGATTTGTAATGTAATTTGACCAAAAATGATTACTTTTGTAGGATTTTTCTCTTACTTGGATAGTAGAAATGATTAGTTTTTAATGATAGTTAACGTAGTTTTTTCTAGTATAGATTTCAGTGTATTACAAATGTTTTAGTTCTGTTTACGTATATATCATGTGCACATACATATATATATGACTGAAATTGTATTTGCAATGTTATTTAACTAAATTTAAATACCCGTACATAAATTTCACTTTTTACTGAAAGACGTGTGAAAATAGAGCTAAAATGCCAACTTTTAAACACTAATTCACTTAGTTTAGCTACTATAATCTTCAAGGTTTTATCAGTGCTTTTAGTTATGCTAAACGGATATATCGTAAGTTCTTCTGCACATTTATAAGAAAATCGTGATTTGTAATGTAATTTGACCAAAAATGATTACTTTTCTAAGATTATTCTCTTACTTGGATAGTAGAAATGATTAGTTTTTAATGATAGTTAACGTAGATTTTCTAGTATAGATTTCAGTGTATTACAACTGTTTTAGTTCTGTTTACGTATATATCATGTGCACATACATATATATATGACTGAAATTGTATTTGCAATGTTATTTAATTAAATTTACATACCCGTACATTACTTTCACTTTTTACTGAAAGACGTATGAAAATAGGGCTAAAATACCGTCTTTTAAACACTATTTCACTTAGTTTAGATAAATCTTCAAGGTTTTGTTCTTCTGCGCATTTATAAGAAAATCGTGATTTGTAATGTAATTTGACCAAAAATGATTATTTTTCAAAGATTTTTTTCTTACTTGGATAGTAGAAATGATTAGTTTTTAATGATAGTTAACGTAGTTTTTCTAGTATAGATTTCAGTGTATTACAAATGTTTTAGTTCTGTTTACGTGTATATCATGTGCACATACACATATATATGACTGAAATTGTATTTGCAATGTTATTTAACTAAATTTACATACCCGTACATATCTTTCACTTTTTACTGAAAGGACGTATGAAAATAGAGCTAAAATGCCAACTTTTAAACACTAATTCACTTAGTTTAGCTACTATAATCTTCAAGGTTTTATCAGTGCTTTTAGTTATGCTAAACCTATATATCGTAAGTTCTTCTGCACATTTATAAGAAAATCGTGATTTGTAATGTAATTGGACCAAAAATGATTACTTTTGTAGGATTTTTCTCTTACTTGGATAGTAGAAATGATTAGTTTTTAATGATAGTTAACGTAGTTTTTTCTAGTATAGATTTCAGTGTATTACAAATGTTTTATTTCTGTTTACGTATATATCATGTGCACATACATATATATATGACTGAAATTGTATTTGCAATGTTATTTAACTAAATTTACATACCCGTACATAAATTTCACTTTTTACTGAAAGACGTATGAAAATAGAGCTAAAATACCGACTATTAAACACTATTTCACTTAGTTTAGCTACTATAATCATAAATGTCCTATCAGTGCTTTTAGTTATGCTAAACGTATAGATCGTAAGTTCTTCTGCACATTTATAAGAAAATCGTGATTTGTAATGTAATTGGACCAAAAATGATTACTTTTCTAAGATTTTTTCTCTTACTTGGATAGTAGAAATGATTAGTTTTTAATGATAGTTAACGTAGTTTTTCTAGTATAGATTTCAGTGTATTACAACTGTTTTAGTTCTTTTTTACGTATATATCATGTGCACATACACATATATATGACTGAAATTGTATTTGCAATGTTATTTAATTAAATTTACATACCCGTACATTACTTTAACTTTTTACTGAAAGACGTATGAAAATAGGGCTAAAATACCGTCTTTTAAACACTATTTCACTTAGTTTAGCTACTATAAATCTTCAAGGTTTTATCAGTGCTTTTAGTTATGCTAAAGGTATATATCGTAAGTTCTTCTGCGCATTTATAAGAAAATCGTGATTTGTAATGTAATTTGACCAAAAATGATTACTTTTCAAATGTTTTTTCTTACTTGGATAGTAGAAATGATTAGTTTTTTAATGATAGTTAACGTAGTTTTTCTAGTATAGATTTCAGTGTATTACAAATGTTTTAGTTCTGTTTACGTGTATATCATGTGCACATACACATATATATGACTGAAATTGTATTTGCAATGTTATTTAACTAAACTTACATACCCGTACATATCTTTTCACTTTTTACTGAAAGACGTATGAAAATAGAGCTAAAATACCGACTTTTAAACACTATTTCACTTAGTTTAGCTACTATAATCATGAATGTTCTATCAGTGCTTTTAGTTATGCTAAACCTATATATCGTAAGTTCTTCTGCACATTTATAAGAAAATCGTGATTTGTAATGTAATTTGACAAAAAATGATTACTTTTCTAAGATTTTTCTCTTACTTGGATAGTAGAAATGATTAGTTTTTAATGATAATTAACGTCGGTTTTCTAGTATAGATTTCCGTGTATTACAAATGTTTTTAGTTCTGTTTACGTATATATCATGTGGCACATACATATATATATGACTGAAATTGTATTTGCAATGTTATTTAACTAAATTTAAATACCCGTACATAACTTTCACTTTTTACTGAAAGACGTGTGAAAATAGAGCTAAAATGCCAACTTTTAAACACTAATTCACTTAGTTTAGCTACTATAATCTTCAAGGTTTTATCAGTGCTTTTAGTTATGCTAAACGGATATATCGTAAGTTCTTCTGCACATTTATAAGAAAATCGTGATTTGTAATGTAATTTGACCAAAAATGATTACTTTTCTAAGATTATTCTCTTACTTGATAGTAGAAATAGAAATGATTAGTTTTTAATGATAGTTAACGTAGATTTTCTAGTATAGATTTCAGTGTATTACAACTGTTTTAGTTC
>CAUZXS010004479.1:0-15000 GCA_963585895.1 Sepioteuthis lessoniana
AGTCTAAGGCCTTCGATAGGGTTGACCATCGGTTTTTGGCGACTGTTTTGGAGACTGCCGGATTCAAACCGGAGTTCCGCAGATGGATTAGCATGATGTACCACAACCCTCAGGCAGTGGTGCAGGTGAACGGAAGGCATTCGAGGGTGTTCGCGGTCGATCGTTCCGTCCGGCAGGGCTGCCCGTTGTCTCCTCTTCTCTATGTCCTAGCTTTGGAGCCCCTGCTCCGTAGGCTTAGGGATAGGACGACAAATCCGGCCCTGTGCGGTGTCCCTTTTGCTGGCCCTCTTACGGCAAGGGTTTCCGCGTTCGCCGATGATATCACAGTGTTTGTATCCCGCCGCCTGGATATAAAGGCTGTGAAGAAGACGGTTAGCGAGTACGAGCGGATTGCAGGAGCCAAGGTCAATTTTGACAAAAGCGAAGGTTTGCGGCTCGGTGCTTGGAGGGGTAGCAATACTCTTCCAGGGCCCTTCCGCTGGAGTGACGGACCCGTCCGCATCCTCGGGGTGTGGTTCGGGCCCGACCTCCAACTGGAGCGAAATCGGTTGGAAATACAAGCCAAGGTGAATGCTCAGGTGAGAATCTGGCTTTCAAGGAGGTTGTCCTTAAAGGGCAGGGCGGAGGCGTGCGCCGTGTACGTCTTCCCCTTGATCCTTTACCGATTGGCTGTAATTCCTCTGCCTAAGGTACATCGGTTGGCGCTGCAACGATCCCTTTCCAGATTACTCTGGGGAGGTGCAAGACCGATGGTCCGTAGGCAGGTCTGTATCCAACGTCCACGCAACGGGGGTCTAGGTATGCCTGATCTGGAGAGCCACTGGCTTGCTGAAAGACTTGCATACTTGGGCAGAGCCTTGACGGGGGACGCAGTGTGGAGACTGAAGGCGAGTCGGACTTTTCCTCGCCTAAAGTCAGACCCAAAGGCTGAAGGTCGACGTAGGCCTTTGGGCGAAACACTGTTTGTCCGCGAGTGCCGAACGGCCCTTCGTAACCTTCTTGGGTCCAGTGACCTTTCACGGCCTCGAAAAGAACTATATCGGGAGCTAGTGGTGGGTTCCGCTTCTGATCCTCTCAGCGAGCGGCACGGCTGGACGACGGAGGAGATTCGCTCTCATTGGAATTGGGCGCCAGGATCGAGCTTCTTGAACAACTCCGAGTTCTCGCTCACATGGCGACTTGTGCGAAATGCGTTACCCCTTGTCGGCTTGAACTACAAAGCGGGCCTGGCAGACATGCCCGATTGCGCTCGCTGCGGCAGTGGCTTGGAAGAAACGGCTGAGCACGCCTTCTACTACTGCGAGCGAGTTCGCCCGTTTTGGGATCACGTCGGCGAGTGGACGGCTCGCATCGAACCCAAACAGCTCGTGCTGCTCGACGTTGGTTACGTCGTGGACAACGTTCTTCCTCCGTATCAGGGTGAGAAGCGTGTGGTGTTTCTCGCGATCCTAGCTGTAGCTAGAATGGTGATTTGGACGACGCGAAACAAGGGATTGTATGACGATGCAAACTTTTCTCATCGTGATCTGATTTTGTATTTTCGGCATCAGCTGAGGGTCAAAATCAGATGCGATAGAAAACGCTTGGATCGCATAACATTCAGCAAAAGGTGGGTGAATGCAGCGAGCCTGGTCGTGCGAAAGGGAGCAACGTTGGAGTCATCCTTCCCTCCTCTGCCGGCTCATGGCGTCTACGGTACGGGTCCTTAGGGACCCCACCCCTGGTGAGTAAAACTGTTCCCTTTTTCTTTTGGTACCCAGGTACCTAGTTAGCAGTATGTTTGTGAGTCATTGTCCCCGTCATCTAGTTGTTAGTTCTCAAGATCTTCCCCATCCCCATTATTTTTGTACCTCAATCCGTATCCCAGTCCACGTTTACTGAAGATCTTGAACATTCATATGTATAAAAATCATATCACCTACTTGTATTAACCCATACCGCGCCCGACCCCTAAATTCTTTTCACCCCTGTAGATTAGGATCCCTGCCCCACCTAGGGTAGGTCCGACTTGTTTCCGGTTCTTTCGCCCCGGAAAACAGTCGGCCTCCAATTTTATAGACGGGGGGATGGGAGGGCAACCAAACGGGGGATTTTTCCTTGTTTTTATATATATTTCGGGGTTTTTCTCCCATTCCCATCACATTCATTGTAAATAAATCATAAAATCATTCATGAATCTCGGGATTTTAAGTAGGACTTCTTCATAGAGCAAATGTGGTATTGTGGTGATTGTAGCGCAAAAGGCGATGGATGAATGGATATTTATTGTATTGTTGAATGGGTCGGCGAATGTGGCTAGCTAGGTCTCCTTAGTTTATATAGAAAAGTATGACCGCTCCCTTCCCCTCCCCAAAAACTTCAAGGCCTTGTGCCTTCTGTGTACACTACACAGAAATAAAGCAGCAGTTGCAGCAGGTGGCCAAAGTAGGTTCCTACTTGGACAGAGTGTTAGTGAGACGAGCTGACATTGACTTTGTTAGTTGTCCCACATTCCACCTGATAGCGTGGACTGACCATAAACTTGTTAGAGTCAGTCTACGGTTAGCAAATAGGCCTAGTCTATCCGGCTACTGGAAGTTCAATACCTCCTTACTGGAGATACGGAACTTCCGGGATCGGCTGGAATCCCTAATTCAGCGGGCGTTAGTGGGGGCGGTTACCGGGAATAGGTGGTGGGGATCTCTTAAACATAGGATTAGAGATTTCGCTACCAAGTACGGTCGCCAGCTCAACTTAGATAGGACCAAGGAAGCGAAATCTATAGACGATAGAATTTCCCGGGCGGTGGCAGGGGGGGGACTCCCTAAACGTAGAGCTAGCTAAGGGGGACCTTGAGCGCGAGAGTAGCGAGCGCTACAAGGGATACGTAGTTAGATCTAGGTTAAAGAGAGTTCTTAACGAAGCTGTGAAAACGAACGCGACTGCGCGTGAAGAAGAAGTGCGAAGGTTCCCCGATCGGTATATCGTTTCTGTCAAGGCCCCGGATGGGCGACTGCTGCGATCGGGTCGCGAGATTCGTGACGCCTTTCGGGCGCACTTTCGGGATCGCTTTGCCCGCTGTACTGATCTCCCGCTCCGGGAGTTTCGTAGCTATCTTGCCGACTTCCCCCGCCTTGGGGTGGCTGAAGCGAGGGTGTGGTTACTGAATGCGAAGTCCGTGACGCGTTGAAGCAGGTCGGCCTCAACAAGTCGCCGGGACTTGATGGTTTGCCCTACGAAGTGTACTTGAGGATGTCGCACATGTTTGTGCCTATTCTGACGGATATGTTCAACCATTGGTTCGCCCAGGGAGCCATCCCTGGTAGCGTTACCCAGGGCGTGATCACATTGCTAAAGAAAGGTGGCAGGAATGTTTGGGAGGGTTTAGATGATTACAGGCCCATAACTCTGCTTAACACAGAGTTAAAGATTTTGGCTCGGGTCTTAGCGAATCGTTTACAGCTTGTCATTAGCGATCTGATCGGCTCTGAGCAGACCTTTGCTGTGAAGGGAAGATCGATCCAGGACAACCTGCACTTGATTCGCGAGGTCCTAGAGGGGATAGAAGACGGCACCGAGGCCGCGCTGATCAGTTTAGATCAGTCTAAGGCCTTCGATAGGGTTGACCATCGGTTTTTGGCGACTGTTTTGGAGACTGCCGGATTCAAACCGGAGTTCCGCAGATGGATTAGCATGATGTACCACAACCCTCAGGCAGTGGTGCAGGTGAACGGAAGGCATTCGAGGGTGTTCGCGGTCGATCGTTCCGTCCGGCAGGGCTGCCCGTTGTCTCCTCTTCTCTATGTCCTAGCTTTGGAGCCCCTGCTCCGTAGGCTTAGGGATAGGACGACAAATCCCCCCTGCTCCGTAGGCTTAGGGATAGGACGACAAATCCGGCCCTGTGCGGTGTCCCTTTTGCTGGCCCTCTTACGGCAAGGGTTTCCGCGTTCGCCGATGATATCACAGTGTTTGTATCCCGCCGCCTGGATATAAAGGCTGTGAAGAAGACGGTTAGCGAGTACGAGCGGATTGCAGGAGCCAAGGTCAATTTTGACAAAAGCGAAGGTTTGCGGCTCGGTGCTTGGAGGGGTAGCAATACTCTTCCAGGGCCCTTCCGCTGGAGTGACGGACCCGTCCGCATCCTCGGGGTGTGGTTCGGGCCCGACCTCCAACTGGAGCGAAATCGGTTGGAAATACAAGCCAAGGTGAATGCTCAGGTGAGAATCTGGCTTTCAAGGAGGTTGTCCTTAAAGGGCAGGGCGGAGGCGTGCGCCGTGTACGTCTTCCCCTTGATCCTTTACCGATTGGCTGTAATTCCTCTGCCTAAGGTACATCGGTTGGCGCTGCAACGATCCCTTTCCAGATTACTCTGGGGAGGTGCAAGACCGATGGTCCGTAGGCAGGTCTGTATCCAACGTCCACGCAACGGGGGTCTAGGTATGCCTGATCTGGAGAGCCACTGGCTTGCTGAAAGACTTGCATACTTGGGCAGAGCCTTGACGGGGGACGCAGTGTGGAGACTGAAGGCGAGTCGGACTTTTCCTCGCCTAAAGTCAGACCCAAAGGCTGAAGGTCGACGTAGGCCTTTGGGCGAAACACTGTTTGTCCGCGAGTGCCGAACGGCCCTTCGTAACCTTCTTGGGTCCAGTGACCTTTCACGGCCTCGAAAAGAACTATATCGGGAGCTAGTGGTGGGTTCCGCTTCTGATCCTCTCAGCGAGCGGCACGGCTGGACGACGGAGGAGATTCGCTCTCATTGGAATTGGGCGCCAGGATCGAGCTTCTTGAACAACTCCGAGTTCTCGCTCACATGGCGACTTGTGCGAAATGCGTTACCCCTTGTCGGCTTGAACTACAAAGCGGGCCTGGCAGACATGCCCGATTGCGCTCGCTGCGGCAGTGGCTTGGAAGAAACGGCTGAGCACGCCTTCTACTACTGCGAGCGAGTTCGCCCGTTTTGGGATCACGTCGGCGAGTGGACGGCTCGCATCGAACCCAAACAGCTCGTGCTGCTCGACGTTGGTTACGTCGTGGACAACGTTCTTCCTCCGTATCAGGGTGAGAAGCGTGTGGTGTTTCTCGCGATCCTAGCTGTAGCTAGAATGGTGATTTGGACGACGCGAAACAAGGGATTGTATGACGATGCAAACTTTTCTCATCGTGATCTGATTTTGTATTTTCGGCATCAGCTGAGGGTCAAAATCAGATGCGATAGAAAACGCTTGGATCGCATAACATTCAGCAAAAGGTGGGTGAATGCAGCGAGCCTGGTCGTGCGAAAGGGAGCAACGTTGGAGTCATCCTTCCCTCCTCTGCCGGCTCATGGCGTCTACGGTACGGGTCCTTAGGGACCCCACCCCTGGTGAGTAAAACTGTTCCCTTTTTCTTTTGGTACCCAGGTACCTAGTTAGCAGTATGTTTGTGAGTCATTGTCCCCGTCATCTAGTTGTTAGTTCTCAAGATCTTCCCCATCCCCATTATTTTTGTACCTCAATCCGTATCCCAGTCCACGTTTACTGAAGATCTTGAACATTCATATGTATAAAAATCATATCACCTACTTGTATTAACCCATACCGCGCCCGACCCCTAAATTCTTTTCACCCCTGTAGATTAGGATCCCTGCCCCACCTAGGGTAGGTCCGACTTGTTTCCGGTTCTTTCGCCCCGGAAAACAGTCGGCCTCCAATTTTATAGACGGGGGGATGGGAGGGCAACCAAACGGGGGATTTTTCCTTGTTTTTATATATATTTCGGGGTTTTTCTCCCATTCCCATCACATTCATTGTAAATAAATCATAAAATCATTCATGAATCTCGGGATTTTAAGTAGGACTTCTTCATAGAGCAAATGTGGTATTGTGGTGATTGTAGCGCAAAAGGCGATGGATGAATGGATATTTATTGTATTGTTGAATGGGTCGGCGAATGTGGCTAGCTAGGTCTCCTTAGTTTATATAGAAAAGTATGACCGCTCCCTTCCCCTCCCCAAAAACTTCAAGGCCTTGTGCCTTCTGTGTACACTACACAGAAATAAAGCAGCAGTTGCAGCAGGTGGCCAAAGTAGGTTCCTACTTGGACAGAGTGTTAGTGAGACGAGCTGACATTGACTTTGTTAGTTGTCCCACATTCCACCTGATAGCGTGGACTGACCATAAACTTGTTAGAGTCAGTCTACGGTTAGCAAATAGGCCTAGTCTATCCGGCTACTGGAAGTTCAATACCTCCTTACTGGAGATACGGAACTTCCGGGATCGGCTGGAATCCCTAATTCAGCGGGCGTTAGTGGGGGCGGTTACCGGGAATAGGTGGTGGGGATCTCTTAAACATAGGATTAGAGATTTCGCTACCAAGTACGGTCGCCAGCTCAACTTAGATAGGACCAAGGAAGCGAAATCTATAGACGATAGAATTTCCCGGGCGGTGGCAGGGGGGGGACTCCCTAAACGTAGAGCTAGCTAAGGGGGACCTTGAGCGCGAGAGTAGCGAGCGCTACAAGGGATACGTAGTTAGATCTAGGTTAAAGAGAGTTCTTAACGAAGCTGTGAAAACGAACGCGACTGCGCGTGAAGAAGAAGTGCGAAGGTTCCCCGATCGGTATATCGTTTCTGTCAAGGCCCCGGATGGGCGACTGCTGCGATCGGGTCGCGAGATTCGTGACGCCTTTCGGGCGCACTTTCGGGATCGCTTTGCCCGCTGTACTGATCTCCCGCTCCGGGAGTTTCGTAGCTATCTTGCCGACTTCCCCCGCCTTGGGGTGGCTGAAGCGAGGGTGTGGTTACTGAATGCGAAGTCCGTGACGCGTTGAAGCAGGTCGGCCTCAACAAGTCGCCGGGACTTGATGGTTTGCCCTACGAAGTGTACTTGAGGATGTCGCACATGTTTGTGCCTATTCTGACGGATATGTTCAACCATTGGTTCGCCCAGGGAGCCATCCCTGGTAGCGTTACCCAGGGCGTGATCACATTGCTAAAGAAAGGTGGCAGGAATGTTTGGGAGGGTTTAGATGATTACAGGCCCATAACTCTGCTTAACACAGAGTTAAAGATTTTGGCTCGGGTCTTAGCGAATCGTTTACAGCTTGTCATTAGCGATCTGATCGGCTCTGAGCAGACCTTTGCTGTGAAGGGAAGATCGATCCAGGACAACCTGCACTTGATTCGCGAGGTCCTAGAGGGGATAGAAGACGGCACCGAGGCCGCGCTGATCAGTTTAGATCAGTCTAAGGCCTTCGATAGGGTTGACCATCGGTTTTTGGCGACTGTTTTGGAGACTGCCGGATTCAAACCGGAGTTCCGCAGATGGATTAGCATGATGTACCACAACCCTCAGGCAGTGGTGCAGGTGAACGGAAGGCATTCGAGGGTGTTCGCGGTCGATCGTTCCGTCCGGCAGGGCTGCCCGTTGTCTCCTCTTCTCTATGTCCTAGCTTTGGAGCCCCTGCTCCGTAGGCTTAGGGATAGGACGACAAATCCGGCCCTGTGCGGTGTCCCTTTTGCTGGCCCTCTTACGGCAAGGGTTTCCGCGTTCGCCGATGATATCACAGTGTTTGTATCCCGCCGCCTGGATATAAAGGCTGTGAAGAAGACGGTTAGCGAGTACGAGCGGATTGCAGGAGCCAAGGTCAATTTTGACAAAAGCGAAGGTTTGCGGCTCGGTGCTTGGAGGGGTAGCAATACTCTTCCAGGGCCCTTCCGCTGGAGTGACGGACCCGTCCGCATCCTCGGGGTGTGGTTCGGGCCCGACCTCCAACTGGAGCGAAATCGGTTGGAAATACAAGCCAAGGTGAATGCTCAGGTGAGAATCTGGCTTTCAAGGAGGTTGTCCTTAAAGGGCAGGGCGGAGGCGTGCGCCGTGTACGTCTTCCCCTTGATCCTTTACCGATTGGCTGTAATTCCTCTGCCTAAGGTACATCGGTTGGCGCTGCAACGATCCCTTTCCAGATTACTCTGGGGAGGTGCAAGACCGATGGTCCGTAGGCAGGTCTGTATCCAACGTCCACGCAACGGGGGTCTAGGTATGCCTGATCTGGAGAGCCACTGGCTTGCTGAAAGACTTGCATACTTGGGCAGAGCCTTGACGGGGGACGCAGTGTGGAGACTGAAGGCGAGTCGGACTTTTCCTCGCCTAAAGTCAGACCCAAAGGCTGAAGGTCGACGTAGGCCTTTGGGCGAAACACTGTTTGTCCGCGAGTGCCGAACGGCCCTTCGTAACCTTCTTGGGTCCAGTGACCTTTCACGGCCTCGAAAAGAACTATATCGGGAGCTAGTGGTGGGTTCCGCTTCTGATCCTCTCAGCGAGCGGCACGGCTGGACGACGGAGGAGATTCGCTCTCATTGGAATTGGGCGCCAGGATCGAGCTTCTTGAACAACTCCGAGTTCTCGCTCACATGGCGACTTGTGCGAAATGCGTTACCCCTTGTCGGCTTGAACTACAAAGCGGGCCTGGCAGACATGCCCGATTGCGCTCGCTGCGGCAGTGGCTTGGAAGAAACGGCTGAGCACGCCTTCTACTACTGCGAGCGAGTTCGCCCGTTTTGGGATCACGTCGGCGAGTGGACGGCTCGCATCGAACCCAAACAGCTCGTGCTGCTCGACGTTGGTTACGTCGTGGACAACGTTCTTCCTCCGTATCAGGGTGAGAAGCGTGTGGTGTTTCTCGCGATCCTAGCTGTAGCTAGAATGGTGATTTGGACGACGCGAAACAAGGGATTGTATGACGATGCAAACTTTTCTCATCGTGATCTGATTTTGTATTTTCGGCATCAGCTGAGGGTCAAAATCAGATGCGATAGAAAACGCTTGGATCGCATAACATTCAGCAAAAGGTGGGTGAATGCAGCGAGCCTGGTCGTGCGAAAGGGAGCAACGTTGGAGTCATCCTTCCCTCCTCTGCCGGCTCATGGCGTCTACGGTACGGGTCCTTAGGGACCCCACCCCTGGTGAGTAAAACTGTTCCCTTTTTCTTTTGGTACCCAGGTACCTAGTTAGCAGTATGTTTGTGAGTCATTGTCCCCGTCATCTAGTTGTTAGTTCTCAAGATCTTCCCCATCCCCATTATTTTTGTACCTCAATCCGTATCCCAGTCCACGTTTACTGAAGATCTTGAACATTCATATGTATAAAAATCATATCACCTACTTGTATTAACCCATACCGCGCCCGACCCCTAAATTCTTTTCACCCCTGTAGATTAGGATCCCTGCCCCACCTAGGGTAGGTCCGACTTGTTTCCGGTTCTTTCGCCCCGGAAAACAGTCGGCCTCCAATTTTATAGACGGGGGGATGGGAGGGCAACCAAACGGGGGATTTTTCCTTGTTTTTATATATATTTCGGGGTTTTTCTCCCATTCCCATCACATTCATTGTAAATAAATCATAAAATCATTCATGAATCTCGGGATTTTAAGTAGGACTTCTTCATAGAGCAAATGTGGTATTGTGGTGATTGTAGCGCAAAAGGCGATGGATGAATGGATATTTATTGTATTGTTGAATGGGTCGGCGAATGTGGCTAGCTAGGTCTCCTTAGTTTATATAGAAAAGTATGACCGCTCCCTTCCCCTCCCCAAAAACTTCAAGGCCTTGTGCCTTCTGTGTACACTACACAGAAATAAAGCAGCAGTTGCAGCAGGTGGCCAAAGTAGGTTCCTACTTGGACAGAGTGTTAGTGAGACGAGCTGACATTGACTTTGTTAGTTGTCCCACATTCCACCTGATAGCGTGGACTGACCATAAACTTGTTAGAGTCAGTCTACGGTTAGCAAATAGGCCTAGTCTATCCGGCTACTGGAAGTTCAATACCTCCTTACTGGAGATACGGAACTTCCGGGATCGGCTGGAATCCCTAATTCAGCGGGCGTTAGTGGGGGCGGTTACCGGGAATAGGTGGTGGGGATCTCTTAAACATAGGATTAGAGATTTCGCTACCAAGTACGGTCGCCAGCTCAACTTAGATAGGACCAAGGAAGCGAAATCTATAGACGATAGAATTTCCCGGGCGGTGGCAGGGGGGGGACTCCCTAAACGTAGAGCTAGCTAAGGGGGACCTTGAGCGCGAGAGTAGCGAGCGCTACAAGGGATACGTAGTTAGATCTAGGTTAAAGAGAGTTCTTAACGAAGCTGTGAAAACGAACGCGACTGCGCGTGAAGAAGAAGTGCGAAGGTTCCCCGATCGGTATATCGTTTCTGTCAAGGCCCCGGATGGGCGACTGCTGCGATCGGGTCGCGAGATTCGTGACGCCTTTCGGGCGCACTTTCGGGATCGCTTTGCCCGCTGTACTGATCTCCCGCTCCGGGAGTTTCGTAGCTATCTTGCCGACTTCCCCCGCCTTGGGGTGGCTGAAGCGAGGGTGTGGTTACTGAATGCGAAGTCCGTGACGCGTTGAAGCAGGTCGGCCTCAACAAGTCGCCGGGACTTGATGGTTTGCCCTACGAAGTGTACTTGAGGATGTCGCACATGTTTGTGCCTATTCTGACGGATATGTTCAACCATTGGTTCGCCCAGGGAGCCATCCCTGGTAGCGTTACCCAGGGCGTGATCACATTGCTAAAGAAAGGTGGCAGGAATGTTTGGGAGGGTTTAGATGATTACAGGCCCATAACTCTGCTTAACACAGAGTTAAAGATTTTGGCTCGGGTCTTAGCGAATCGTTTACAGCTTGTCATTAGCGATCTGATCGGCTCTGAGCAGACC
Organism: Sepioteuthis lessoniana; assembly: GCA_963585895.1. Lineage (NCBI taxonomy): Eukaryota > Metazoa > Mollusca > Cephalopoda > Myopsida > Loliginidae > Sepioteuthis > Sepioteuthis lessoniana. Next base: position 10,676 of record CAUZXS010004479.1, read on the forward strand.
TTTGCTGTGAAGGGAAGATCGATCCAGGACAACCTGCACTTGATTCGCGAGGTCCTAGAGGGGATAGAAGACGGCACCGAGGCCGCGCTGATCAGTTTAGATCAGTCTAAGGCCTTCGATAGGGTTGACCATCGGTTTTTGGCGACTGTTTTGGAGACTGCCGGATTCAAACCGGAGTTCCGCAGATGGATTAGCATGATGTACCACAACCCTCAGGCAGTGGTGCAGGTGAACGGAAGGCATTCGAGGGTGTTCGCGGTCGATCGTTCCGTCCGGCAGGGCTGCCCGTTGTCTCCTCTTCTCTATGTCCTAGCTTTGGAGCCCCTGCTCCGTAGGCTTAGGGATAGGACGACAAATCCGGCCCTGTGCGGTGTCCCTTTTGCTGGCCCTCTTACGGCAAGGGTTTCCGCGTTCGCCGATGATATCACAGTGTTTGTATCCCGCCGCCTGGATATAAAGGCTGTGAAGAAGACGGTTAGCGAGTACGAGCGGATTGCAGGAGCCAAGGTCAATTTTGACAAAAGCGAAGGTTTGCGGCTCGGTGCTTGGAGGGGTAGCAATACTCTTCCAGGGCCCTTCCGCTGGAGTGACGGACCCGTCCGCATCCTCGGGGTGTGGTTCGGGCCCGACCTCCAACTGGAGCGAAATCGGTTGGAAATACAAGCCAAGGTGAATGCTCAGGTGGGAATCTGGCTTTCAAGGAGGTTGTCCTTAAAGGGCAGGGCGGAGGCGTGCGCCGTGTACGTCTTCCCCTTGATCCTTTACCGATTGGCTGTAATTCCTCTGCCTAAGGTACATCGGTTGGCGCTGCAACGATCCCTTTCCAGATTACTCTGGGGAGGTGCAAGACCGATGGTCCGTAGGCAGGTCTGTATCCAACGTCCACGCAACGGGGGTCTAGGTATGCCTGATCTGGAGAGCCACTGGCTTGCTGAAAGACTTGCATACTTGGGCAGAGCCTTGACGGGGGACGCAGTGTGGAGACTGAAGGCGAGTCGGACTTTTCCTCGCCTAAAGTCAGACCCAAAGGCTGAAGGTCGACGTAGTCAACCAAACGGGGGATTTTTCCTTTGTTTTTGTATATATTTCGGGTTTTTTTCTCCCATTCCCATCACATTCATTGTAAATAAATCATACTTGTAAATAAAAATCATTCATCAATCTCGGGATTTTAAGTAGGACTTCTTCATAGAGCAAATGTGGTATTTTGGTGATTGCTGCGCATATGGCGATGGATGAATGGTTATATATTGTACTGCTGAATGGGTCGGTAAATGTGGCTAGCTAGGTCTCCTTAGAATATATAGAAAAGAATGACCGCTCCCTTCCCCTCCCCCAAAACCTCAAGGCCTTGTGCCTTCTGTGTAATATACGCAGAAATAAAAGCAGCTGCAGCAGCTGTAGTAAGGACCCTGCCTGTCTTCGTGTACGTTGAACCAAGGAGTCCCTCCTCAGAGACTTTTGGATACATTTGTGTTGCACTCATATCTCCGTGTCGAGTTATTTATTTATTGACCCTTAATAACCGGTCATAACACTAATGGTTTTGTATAAATTATTAGTGTAAGAATAACTGATTTTTATTGTTTTCCTGTTAAATTTTTTTTTCAATAGGTTATTTCCATTGAAATGTTATCTATAAATCTTAGGAAGTACTTACCTATATTAATAGTAGATAATTTACCAAAAAAAAAAAAAAAAAAAAATGGTGGGGGTGAACCATACTACATTTCTTTTCCTGTGTTTAGTTTTTTTTTTTCATTTCTACCATTGTTATTCTTCTCACTAGTGTTATTCAACCTATTATTGGTCGCACCATTCACGGTCCTATTACTAGTATTATTGTTGTTAACATTTTTATTCTCATATTTTTTCATTTTTACACGTCTCAAAATTTTTTAGTTATTCTAATTCTTTTTAAACACATTTTTTTCATGGGCCTCATCATATATCCTATTATTTTCATAAAATATTTTTTAATTGAAGATAATTTATTAATTCTTATATTAACAGCATTTAGGATTTGACTAATTATCGATTTGACTAATTATATAGTTAGAATTAATATATAAGTGGGTTTGTTTGTCTTTATGAAAGAGTCTAAAGCTATTTTCAGATAAATTAAAAGTAATATCTTGGTAATTCACTACTTTTAGAATAGACATAATCTCAATTTTAAATCCCAGTAATTTAAAGGCCCTTAAAATTTTCTTTTGAATTTTTGATGTTTTTGGGCTATTACTCTCTGGTATAGAAATGAGGCCATCATCAGCCTATCTATTTAGGGTCAATAATCCTGCTCAAAGTATCTAATATATATATCCCCACCAGGTCAGCGATTTGCTCAAAGTCATAGGCATCCATGGGGACATCAAAGTTTTTAGTAGTACTTTTAATCCAAGTCGAATTTTTATAATGAATAGAGGATTTTCTACAATTTAATATTATTTTTAATTTTTCATCGGTTATATCAATGAAGTTCCTTGCATGATTTATACTATTCAACAATAACTCCTTCGTGATAGATGGATAAAAATCCATAATATCAAATTGAATAAATGTAGCCTTTCTTTTGTTGAAAGGAATAGTATATATATATATATATATATATATATATATATATATATATATATATATATATATATATCCGATTTCTTTTGTTTTTTGAGGTTTCGTAATTTTATTTTGGGATATGGGATTTTAGTGCTGCAGTGCTTGGTAACGAATGATGTATAATAACATTCGTCCGATTGTAGAATGCTCCACTAAAAATAGTAATTAATTAATTTGGGTTTAAAGAAAAGTGATTTTTTTAATTAAAAACAGAAGTGACATACTTATTCATTTGGGATACTGTAAATAATACCAAATAATATTCATTGAGATCGAACCATAGGAAAAAAAAGGAGAATTCATTTTTTTTTGTTAATTTAAAAAGTGCTCGGTGTTTACTTATTTATGCGTGATATGACATACTTACATGGAAATGAATATAGATTGTTCCAAGATAATGTCTAGGAGTAGCTTTTAAATGTGTACACGTGTTTGTATATGTTTAAACAAATAACTATTTTGTATATGTAAATAGTAAAGACGTTTGAATACATTAGCAGATACAAACTCATCAGTATCATTAAGTCATACTGATTGCTCGAATTCCTATGACTCTCTTTCAACATACATCCCAAGTGTCTTGGCAGGTTCTCTTGACAGCGCAATTGCCAACACAGAGTTGATAAATATATCTTTGTTGATCGACCAACAACTGTTTTATCTCTGTGTTGGAGTCAACAGAAGAACTTCATTTTTAAGTTCGTCCTTACTTTTCCAAGAGTACCCGGCATATATTGTTCATCTTGCCTGGATGGTTTGTGAGATGAGAGGCAAGTTGTCATACAGCGGCTTTTTTGTCGAGTGTTTCATTTATCTTATACATATAGATATAACCATATAGTTGCTGACATTCAGTGATTTAGTTCATATTTCTTTCCTGCAGAAACGTCTCTGATCGTGAGGTTTTCAGAAAAAAAAAAATTACAGTTTTGCTTTCTTTTTTCGTAAATAATACATTATTCTCTCTTGTTCAGCTTTACTCAAGAAGAGTTTTCGCCATTGGTCCGGGAGACCGGGGTTCAATCCCAGATCGAGTCATACCAAAAAATGGTACTTGATGCTAACTTGCTGTGGTTTGAAAGTTGATTTCCGTAACGTCACTGACTCAGACAATCCTGTTGCACGCGTCTGTCTATGCAACACGCCTTGTTTCAAGTCATTCTCTGTGTGTCGCCATTTTAGCTCTTTTTTTTTTGTTAAGCCACTGAACCGTACAAAACACAGCCACACGCTAGTCAGGTAAGTCATGATTTTCCCTACTCTTGGTTAACACAGCATTATAAGTTATGGATCAAGGATAAAGTGGAGCAATCCAGGGAATAGAGTAGCGCCCTTCCCCTAAAACTCGGTATAGTAGCTATTGAAAAGGGGGCCTTCGATTCACCCTCGACTAAGGTAGCTAACTTCACTTAATTCAATTTAAGAAATATCAAATTTATTAAACTTACACTGCTCGACAACCACGTGCAACATAACAGCCTTCAAACTAGAATTCAACACATTATAAAATTACCCCCAGACAAATATTTCATATATTATGATATTTTATATTTCATTACAGTCTACATTGTATACTTTTCATTACAATCAATATATTTCATTATATTCTATATTATCGTTAATATATATTATTTTTCTGTTGCTGGTAAATAAAATTTTTTTTGCCTACCTATACTAAACAAATAAATACCGGGCCATTAGCCCAATGAGTA
>CAUZXS010004479.1:17500-30000 GCA_963585895.1 Sepioteuthis lessoniana
ATATATATATATATATATATATATATATATATATTCAATGCTAATATAGTTTTAAAAATTTGTAAAAAGTCAATTCTAACTGTTTTTTAAATGACTCGAGACCTTATATAAATTCTTTAAAAATTAGATTCAGCCAGTCTTGAAAATGGCTAAAACATCTGAAAGTATTCGAGACCCTAAAACTCGCGAAAGATTTCTGCATTTATTCAATCCGGATTTACGTTCTCTTGTTTAAGAAAATAACAATAAAAGCAAAAAAAATCCTAATTTCATAGATTTTTTTTCCTTATCATTTATTTTTAACCTAACACGCATTAATAAAAAAAAACAACATCTGCAAGCATATATATATATATATATATATATATATATATATATATATATATATATATATATATATTAACTACTGTAGAGAAAAAATAAACACCCAAAACTCTGATTCAACCACCAACTCCAATCTAAAACCAAAGAGACTTGAAAGCATCCTGATAAATTTATATAGGCAAAATGTATCTTTATTATTTTATCAAACATGCTAAAATGAAGGACTGCAGCCCAACTACACCCCCATATATATATGTATATATATATATATATTTTTTTTTGAGCACTAAAATACATTCTTTGAGGTTTTATGCGATGTGTACAACCATAAAATGGCTATGGGTGTAAACATATTACATAATGTCTTTTCTCGCATTTACATTTGATAAATGTAAGTAAAGTTAGAGACTGTAGTCGAAGTCGATCCAAAGGCTACCTTTTCATTAGCTACTACTCTGAAATGTAGGGGAGAGCCCAACTCCATTCACTGGATTCCTCCTTTTTACCATTAACAAGTACTTTTAATGCTAGGTGTTAAAAAACGAGTATCATTTTTTTAGTCTTTGGTATGACTCAACCTGGGATTGAAACCAGGTCTCCAGGTCCATTGGCGAACACTCTACCCCACTAAGCCAATGGGCTGGTAAGTAAATAAAGTTAGCGACCGTAGTCCTGGGTGATCCGAAGGCTTCCTTTTCGATAGCTACTACAACAAGGTGTAGGGAAGGGTAATACTCCTCTCCCTGGATTTCTCCACTTTACCCTTGATCCTTACCTTATAATGTTGAGTGTTAAGCAAGGTAGCATCAAGTACCATTTTTTGAGTCTTTGGTATGACTCAACCTGGAATTGATCATCGGTCTCCCGGGCTATTGGCGAACACTCTCAGACAATGGGCTGGTAATGCACCATAAGTCTTCCAATGACGAACTTTTAGCGTTCACGATTATAATATTTGTTTATGGAGGTGCCCGTGGTGTAATGGTTATCGTCACAGGATATGGACACGGCGACACGAGTTCAAATCCTGGACGAGACTGATTGCATTTCACATAGCACTAATACCCTTGGGAAAGGTATGAATTCAATTATTCTCCCTTCAGCTATGGGTAAATAGTAGGACAGACTAGGTTCTTCAGCCTTGGTGAGGCAACTAGTGTAGGAGAAGGAAAACTCTGAATTGAAACCTGTTAAACTCCGCTTAAAAATTGACCTTGTGTCATATCCTGCCCGAGCGGAGGGGTTGGGTAAATAGAATAATATTTGTTTAGTTTTCAAAGCAATTCAGCAATGATAACATTGTGTATTTTTTAATGTAAATCTTTCTTATCTTTATTTATTTTTAACATATTTTTACCATATACAAATTTACAAGGAACATTGTGTTAGTATCGTACTTCTAACACAATCTCGGGTTTAATATTTAATCTTAAATAAAAATCAGGACGCTGATTTTAAAGGCAAGGAAGTCCTTCAGAAATAGAAGATTGTTGCGACTTAGTTTTTCTCCTCTCATCTCTGTTTGTAACATATAAAGCGAGGCTTAATGTACATTTCTACATAAATCTATAATGAACGCCTTATAGAATATATATCAGACGTGTAATAAGGAAAACATGTTTTCAAATATTTCCTAATAGCCTTATGTAAATTCATACTTTTAGAAATATTTACATATCATACTTTATATATTTATGCAGTCGTGTATAGAAAAATCTAATCATATATTCATACTTGCAGACATGCACAAAGACTCATAGACAAAAATCCTTTCATGAATACATTCTCATGAATATAAGGATATTGTCTACTTGACAGATATCTTTATACATAGAGCCATATAAACGTTTCTGCCTTTCTGCGGATATCTATGTAAGATATTCCGGAAAGGTGATCATAAAAAACAATAACTCTCTCACTTAGTTTCCATCGTCATCTTTGAAGTAGTACACTTGAACTTGACTACAGCAAACACACAATGAATATTGCTCACAAATTATCTTTAAATCACTGATGTTAAGAAGCGATAAACTTTTAAAGTTTCAAACTTACAAACTGAAGTTGCTTTGAGCAATTTGAGAGTTGAGTACCAGACGAAGCAAAGCATAGTAAATAATAATACTGCTTTACTCAAAATGGTGGCAAGAGACAATTCTACTTTTTGGTTGACATGTAGTGTTCAAATCAACTAAATTTATAACAACTATGTCGGCAAGATTTAAAACAGAGAGTGTCCTGGGTATGACACTTAGTTGCATTCAATAGTGAGGTTAATGCTCTGCTGATCCTAAAAGATTAATCACGTCTGCATTACCCTTATACACAAATTCCCTTTGACTCGGAGTGTCAACGTCTCATTAATAGATCAAATAGAAATGATTAACTGAGTGATAATTATTAGAGTTACATAGCAATACTTGATACTATTTAATTTTGTGCAAGTAAAACTATTAGTGTTTGATTAGCAATACTTGAAGGCATTTAACTGTGTGCAAACAAATGATTTTTGCCTTGTTTAGAATGTTACCGACACACCATTAATTTGAAAATCATATACATTTAATTTATATAATTAATATATAAACAGGATTTGGTGTCAAATAACTTACAAGGGTTGATATGCCATAAGACTCAACCAACCAACATATATATGTATTTACCAACCTCTCCGCAGAAGCAGGAGTGGTACAAGGTCAATTTTAAGTGAAGTTTAATAGTTTTGAATCCATGGTTTTCTTTCTTCTAGACTGGTTGCCATAGGAAGATTAGGAATCCCAGTCTGTATTTACTCAATCCCTTCATTATGAGCAAGATGTGATATAAGGGCGATTTTAAGCGGAGTTTAAACAGGCTTGAATTGAAAGTTTTCCTTCTCTTAGACTGATTGCCATACCAGGGTTAAAGAACTCAGTCAGTATTCATCCAACCCCTCCACTATGCGCAGGATATCTTCTCATGTGTACAACCCCCCATATATATATACATATATATATATATGGAGGAACCTATGGCGTAGTAGTCATCTTCATGGAAAATGGAATCGGTGAATTTGTCTTCAATTTCCGAATTAGGCTTTTGTCATTCATATTGTCGATGATGCACTTGGGATATTGAAGAATCCTTTTCTCTCTTGTAGGGTAGACTAGGCTCTTTATTCTTGGTATGCCAACCGATCTAGAAAAGGGAAAACTGAATTCAAAACACCAGTATTCCGCCTAAAAATTCACCTTGTGTCGCATTTTAGCCATGGTAGAGGGCTCGGGTAAATAGAGACGCACTCATATATATATATATATATATATATATATATATATATATATATATATATATATATATATATATATATATACCATATTTTTTTAAATGCTAGATCTGCATCTCCAGACACAGAAAGAAGATGCATATCTAACATGTAAAAAAATATAGTGTCTGCGGGAAATAAATATTACAAAAAAAAAAAAAAAAAAAAAGAGTGATTTTTAAAGGTTTTTCTTTTATATGGAATTATTTGCCCAGCCTTTTAATTTATTATTATTTTACATTGAGCTCTCTTTTGGATTTTGAATTACATGGATATTGAAGAAAGAAAATCCTAAAATAGAATCGTTCCCACTATTTTGTTGATTTGGATTTAGATTATATATATATATATATATATATATATATATATATATATATATATATATATATATATATATATGCACGATTATATATACTTGTTTTGTGTGTATAATTATCATCTTTATGATCTATACTATCTACATGCGAAATGACTTATACTTAACGTACATGAATTAACGCTTCTTTTTTTAAATCTAACTATATTTAAAGGAATAGTATGTGAATTGATATGTGCATATGCAAAATAAGGAAATGATTACATTGACGTAAAGGTATAAAAATGCACGTATATATTTGTACAGCAATGTACGTAAATAATATTGGCACACATAAATCACATAAAACATATTCTGGGTGGACACCGTTTGTGTGTATATGTATGCTAGTATAATTCGCTAAAGCTCAAACAACATCAAATAAGTATATTTGTTTACTAAAATCTTCTATAAGATGAACAAATGAATATGGTGTTAAGGAAAAAGTTTTTTTGTATATCTGTGTGTGTAAGCTTGCTTGTTTGTGTGTGTGTGTGTGTGTGTGTGTGTGTGTGTGTGTGTGTGTGTGTGTGTGTGTGTGTGTGTGTGTTAGGGGTAAACCGAAACCCCTTTCTGAAGTGACTAGGTGGGGTGGTAAGTTTATTTTTCTGGTGAGACAAGAGATTATTGCTTAAGAGCTGCTTCATGTTTCTTTCAGAACGTAGATTTCAATTTCAGAGAAGAACACATCGCTTTGTCAAACCCATTCCCCATTCTCTGGAAATTTGTTCTCCAACAAATATTTGTTTTCATTTTTTAATTTTTTTTTCTTTTTACTTTTTAAGACTTTTTTTTCTGAGGCCTTAACTTTTTAGTTCTTTTCAACGCTGCAAGCAACACACGTCTAGATCAAGAAACATAAACATGAACCATAACATACGTTCTCCCTCCTTACAATTTCTTTCTTTCTTTCTTTCTTTCTTTCTTTCTTTCTTTCTCATAGTTCCCAAAACCTTTTCTTTCTTATTTTCTTTCTTTTAGTTTTCTGAACCTTTTCTTTCTTTTTTTTTCTTTCTTTCTTTCTTTCTTTCTTTCTTTCTTTCTTTCTTTCTTTCTTTCTTTCTTTCTTTCTCATAGTTCCCAAAACCTTTTCTTTCTTTCTTTCTTTCTTTCTTTCTTTCTCATAGTTCCCAAAACCCTTTCTTCCTTTCTTTCTTTCTTTCTTTCTTTCTTTCTTTCTTTCTTTCTTTCTTTTAGTTCTCTGAACCTCTAATTTCTTTCTTTCTTTCTTTCTTTCTTTCTTTCTTTCTTTCTTTCTTTCTTTCTTTCTTTCTTAGCCGCATACGTAATTATTCATTCCACCATCTGTATTTTTCTTTATTTTTCTGTTCTTTTATTTTTGTTACATTTTTCTTTTCCTTTACTTTGTTTCTTTGTGAATTTCTATTTCTTTTTGTAACATATTCCTTTTTTTATACATCCTTGTCTCTTCGTTTTTATTTACTTTAGAGGCTTCGCTTTGTTGTTCTTTTTCTGATGTGCTTCGTTTCTTTCTTTGTCACTAACGGATTATTGCAAGTCGACACTTGCTACTCCGTTTCAAATTTAGAACCAGGTTGTCTTTTTTTCCATGGCACTCCTAATAATCACACTCATTGGCAATAGTTATACTCTTTCACAGGCAATACAAGAGTTTTGTGTATTCAGAGCTTTTTTTTTTTTTATTACATTTGCTTTATAAAGATTTCATATCTTAAAACTTTTAATTTACAAATACATGTTTTTTATAGAATAAATTTTACTTTCACTTTCATTTTGGTGTTCCATTTTATTATATAAATGTATAATAGTCGTTCATTAAGAAAAATAGAATTGATTTTCGCCAATGGCCCGGGAGACCTGGGTTCAATCCCAGGTCGAGTCATACCAAAGACTTTAAAAATGGAACTTGATACCACCTTGCTTAACACTCAGCATTATAAGGTACGGTTCAAGGGTAAAGTGGAGCAATCCTGGGAATGGAGTAGCGCCCTCCCCTACACCTTGGTGTAGTAGCTATCGAAAAGGGAGCCTTCGGGTCACCCTCGACTATGGTCGCTAACTTTACTTACTTTATTACTCAGCCTCACTATAATTTCTTTTAATCTGTTATTCCACGCAAATGTATCGTAGCAATACTTTATCATATTTGCTTTCAAATAATATGAATTTTATGATAAAAGAAACCTTTGGCAGATAATGATATAATATTCTATTTGTTAGGAAATTTGGCAACATTCATTATCCTCATATGAAATAATTAATTACATCAAAATATATGTGCATATCAATTCATGCACGCGTGTGTGTGCAAATATAAGCAAACAAGAATAATTCACTGAGTTCGTCGAGAGCATTTGCTTATATACAAGGAGTTATTAAAACATAACAAGGCTGGAACAATATCTTTATTTTAAAATTTAAAATTTTAGCCCAATTAGGTGGGGTTGAAGAATATGTCGACGGCATAACTGCAGAGGAGTAAGATCACTAAAACAAGTATCCTGGATATGACACTAATCAATCTGATGTTTTGGTTCCATCCATAGTGGTTTGGGGAATGTAGAGAAGCCCTTTATTGCCATTACTCCCAGATCAACTCTGACTTGGAGAGCTAGTATCTGTAAGGGTGTGCCATCTATGTCAAACTATATAATTTTTTACTGTACTTGATATTTTTAAATGTGTAAAAACAAAGGATTAATATTAAATTGAATTGTTTGCATTACATAGCAATACTTGAAACTACGTAACTGTGTGCAAACGAATGAATAATATTGAATTAGAATTATTGGTGTTGGATAGAAATACTTGAAACTATTTAATTGTATAAAAAAAATAAATTCCCCAGTTTACTTTGGCTGTAAATGCACCAACTGCATCTATGTAGAAGAGTAAGAACCCCTTAAAGAATGTCCTTGATATGACACTAAACAATCTGATGGTGGGGTTCCAATAATGCTGGAGCTTTGGAAAATGTGGAGTGCCTCTTTATTTCCGGAGTGGGCCAAATAGAACTAGACTGCTTACTTATGCTAAACTTAATTGCTTGAAATAGAACTGTTTTTGTATGCTAAACTGAATTGTTTGAATTAGAACTGTTATATAAACAGTTCTAATGAAAAATAGATTCGGCATTAAATAACCTACAATGGTCGATATGCCATAAAACCAAACCAAACCAGTAAACAATTAATAGCAATACTTGAAACTATTTAATTGTGAGCAAACAAATGAACTCTGATCATTTGAAAATAATGTTATCTACAAACTATTCCTTTAGAAGTCATTTATTTAATACATATATATATATATATATATATATATATATATATATATATATATATATATATGTGTGTGTGTGTGTGTGTCCTATAATAATGTTACCAACAAACTATTCCTTTAGAAGTCGTTTATTTAATACATACATACATACATACATACATATATATATATATATATATATATATATATATATATGTATGTATGTATGTATGTATATATATATATATATATATATATATATATATATATATATATATATATGTGTGTGTGTGTGCGTTCTCACGATATTTGGCTTGCATAAACTACAAAGTTAATGTCATAAACAACCAACACACACACACACACACACACACACACACACACACACACACACACACACATAAATATATGTATATAAAGTTGGTGACCTTTGTCGAGGGTAACCCGAAGGCTCCTTTTTCAATAGCAACTACTCCTTTCCCTGGGTTGGTCCTCTTTACCTCTGATACATACCTTACAGTGTTGAATGTTAAGCAATGTATCGAGTGCCATTTTTGAGTCTTTAGTATGACTCGACCTGAACCAAACCCCGTTCTCCCGAGCAAATGGCAATGACTCTACCCACTAGTCCAACCTTGACTGACACAAGTCTAGATACTTTTAAAGAAAAGTTCTTGGTGAAACACAGAATTGTACGAGTACGCAACCCCTGTCTTCCTGAAATGTTGATTCATGCGATTCTCTTGTTTCATAAAAGTGAAAATTAATCTCAATAACTGCATTGGCAACATAAAAACAAAGAGAAAAACAATAAAAGTTAGGAAATGGAGTAGGAAAGAAAAACTACTGAATGGATTTTTAACGAAAAACGTGCAAGATTGTATAAGAGAAGACATGGACATGGCTAAGAAAGGAAAATCTCAAGGAAGAAACTGAAGGTCTTCAAGTAGTTTCATAGAACAACGTCATAAGGACTAATTTTGTTTGAGAAAAAATTGATAATACTCAATAAAATAGCTAGTGTAGGTTATGTGAAGAAAAAGATGAAATGATTAATGACATAGTAAGCGAATACAGCAAACTAAGAAGTTCAAGACTAGGAACGACTGAGAGGGAAAGATGATCCACTGGGAATTATGCTAGAGACTGAAATTTGACCATACTACTAAATGCACAAAATCAGTCCTACTGAATGAAACCAATAAAATTCTCTGGGATTCTGAGATACAAAAGGATCACTAAATCCCGGGCAGAAGACCAGACTAAGTTTTAATAAACTAAAAAAAAAAAAATTACCATTTTGTGGCTTTTGCCGTTCCGATGGACCACAGAGTGAAAATAAAAGAAATCAAAAAGAACAGCAAATACTTGGACCTTATTCGACTAAATTTCCGAGATGAACCTCGATAATTTTTATTATTAAGTCTATTCAGACTATTGTCATCGTCTTTATTGTTATATTCACAACATTTCGGTTGATACGTCCTTTTGCTTTTTTTTTTTGGGGGGGGTGTTTCTTGTCAAACTCGGGAGTCAACACATAAATTCGAACCGAGCCCTTTATTTAATCAATAGATTGTTCTTATTCCGTTAATCATAACCGGATTCTTTCTAGCTGTTGTCAGGATTAAACCTGCAACTTCCTGACGATTTCTCTTAGAAGCTATATATGCGATGCGCCGTGTGTCCTGCTGGACATTTGTACCCAGTAATGGTTAACAGAAATAGAACAATCCACCCCCGCGGATTAAATAAAGGTTTCGGTTCGAAATTCCGTATAGGCTCTTGAGTTCAATATAAAACACCTAAAAAAGACCAAAAGACGGATCGGCTGAAACATTGTGAATATAACAATAAAGTTGAAGACAATTGTCCGAATTCACTAGATGATAAAAATTATTTTGCCCTTGCCAGAGAACTGAAAAAGCTGTGGAACATGAGGTACTAGGTAATACAAACTGTAGCTTGTACGCTCAGAATGATCCCGGGAAACAGTAGAAGGGATTGGAAGAAATGGAAATTAGTGGGAGATTTGAAACCATCCAGATGCAGAGATCGGCTAGAATACTGAGAAGAGTCCTGGAGATCTAAGGAGATTTGCTGTCTCTCAGATTCTAGTGAAAGGGCTCAAACTAACACTGGTGTTAAAATCTCTCAAAGACTGAAGTAATAATAATAAATATAATAATAATAAGTGACGGTGATAGCAATTGTAATTGGTGCTCTTGGTACAGTCACTAAAGGATTGGTACAGGGACTGGAGGACTTGGAAATAAGAGAACGACTGGAGACCATCCGAACGACAGAATTATTAAGATTTGCCATAATACTGAGAAGAGTCCTGGAGACTTGAGGAGACTTGCTGTTACTCAAGCTCCAATAGAAAACCATCCGCTAACGCTGGTGTGAAAAACTCTCAAATGAGTAAAATAATGATAATAAGGTTTCTATCGAACACTGATAATTCTATTTAATATTAATCATTTGTTTGAACGCAGTTAAAAGTTTTGAAGTATTGATATCTATTGTTTACGCACAGTTAAATGGTTTCAAGGATTGCAATTCTTTGCTTGCATATAGCTAAATGGTTTCGAGTATTGCTATTCTCAAAAGTCTATAAAACAGGAGCCTCTCTATATGATGTCTTTAAACCATTTATTGATACGGGTCCCGCTCTGGAGCTTGGAGGAAGATAGAATATCTCTTAATTGATATTATTCTTAAGTTCACTCTGGCTGGGAGTGGTAATACCTGTCAGATACCCATGTATGGGTCTGATAAAACTTTTTAATCATTTACTATAATTGAAACAAGCCCTGTGCAAAAAAAAAAGGATTAATGTTAAATTTAATTTTGACATTAAACTGCAAACGAGTTATATATATATATATATATATATATATATATATATATATATATATATATATATATATATATATATACTTGTATTTTGTTGATATATATATTTAGCTATTTTTTATATATAAGTATATAGGGTATCTTAAAATTGATGCAACCCATTAATATGATAATGATTTATTTATTTATTTCATGCCAGCTGATGTGGGTTTTTACGAACGTCTAATGTAATGTCCGCTTTTAGTTGATCTTGTGTATACATAGATATATATTTCTTTTAAATACCCTATCCGGTGGCAAAAGCTGCTCGGTAGCGCCAGGAGTGGCAGTACCACCTTGAGCTACCGAAACTGTGTTATCACCCTGGTTGGCGGCTGATGAGGCTAGGGTATCGCACGTGCTTTCACACGTTGTATGATAAAAATATGATTTATTACTGAGACGTTTTTTCATGCCAGCTGGTGTGGGTTTTTACGTTTGATTTGGATTCTGTATGGGTATAGCTGAAGATCCTTCTTCAAGATTCTTTGTAACGATGTACATGAAAGACCAAGTTCTTGGGAACGTCTTCGGAGTGACTTTTTTTGACTCCTTCAGACAGAATCTCTCACCGTATTCATATTGTTTGGACATCTTACAGTCAACTTCCTGCCAGATCTGAGATTTTCTACCTTCTTGTTGAGGTTGTTTACGGACACTGTTGCTTACAATTTGTGTACCTAACGATAACTTTGACTTTTCTGAGCATAATTGTTAAAGTTAAACTTCCTGCAAAATTTTGAATGATTTTGTCTCCAAATAAGTTGTGACGCAAAATATTTTACCTTTCTTGTCCAAAGCATTGTGATGAAGGATTAATATTTGTGATAGCATGATGATGATGATGATCATCATCATCATATCGTGCCGCTAGCATGGATATCCCTGACCCTCTCTCGCCACTTCTCCCTATCATTCATCGCCTCTGGCTGGTCTTCAGGGCTACATCTCGTATCCTCACATAGCTGCTGTATGTATGTTCGAGCTGGTCGTCCTGCTTTTGCTTGGCCATATGTGGGGGTCCATAGGAGTACATCACTTATGAGCTCGTCCTTGCTTCTCCAGCTGTGTCCTGCATGTCTGGTTCATCTAGCTTGGATAGTTTTCGTGATGGCAGGCAGTTCTGACACAAAAAAGAACACAACATTATTATTAGTAGAGTTATTAGCAGTCACATGGGTCCCATGTATATTGAGACATCCTATATAAATGGGTTGCATCTATTTTGAGACAGTTTTGAAAGGTTTTATCTCCAAATAAGCAGTGACGCAAAATATTTTTCCTTTCTTGTCCAAAGCATTGTGATGAAGGATTAATATTTGTTATAGTACACTATTGTCAAATCTGTTATTAGCAGTCACATGGGCTCCATGTATATTGAGACATATATTTCTTTTTTTCGAATTTAAATGTTTTTGTATGATTAACAAAAATGTATTACATGAAATTCAGAAATAATTCATGCTTACGAAATACGTAAAGCTTTTCTTCATTATTTAAAAAATTAGAGAATGAAAAATCTCTCAACCCTTATCAGAAATATAATATTTGACATGTCTGTAAAATATGCATATACCAGATTCCTCTGCTACGAGCAGTATGAGACAGAAGGTCAGTTTTTAAGAGGAGTAAAATAGGTTTTTCTTCAACTAGACTGGCTGCCTTACCAAGGCAAGAGAACCTACTCTGCCCAATCATTTATCAATAGCTGTATTCATGCCTTTTCCAGGGTATTAGTGCGATGTGAAACACAAATAGGCTCGTCACGGAATTAGACTTGAGTGGCTGATTTTATTTCTTACGACGAAAACCATTACGTTAGGCCCGCCTCTTTTCTGTAAAGTGACATACAACTTTTTTTATTAATCATGCATATTTATTAATATGCTAACAAAATATTATGAATATATTATTAAGTCAACGATGCTAATTTTCCATGCAGTTTCTTTTAAGATTGATGCAATTATTTAAGCTCATGTTGAATGGTTAATGTCGTGGGAAATGCACACTGCAACCCGAGTTCAAAACTTAGACAATGCTGTTTGCATTTCATATAGTACTTATTCCCTGGGAAAAGTAGGCATGCAATTATTCTCCTTTTATTTAAGAGTAGATAGTTGAGCAAACTGAGTTCTTTATCTTTCGTATGACAACCGGTCAAGGAGAAGAAAAACTCTCAATTCAAACCAGTTAAACTCCACTTAAAAGTTGACCTTGTGTCTTATCCTGATTATGGTGGAGGGATGGAGTAAATACATACTGGGCCCTTTAATCTTACTTTTGCAACCAGTTTCGGAGAAGGAAAACTCTAAATTCAAACCTATTAAACTCCACTTAAAATTGACTTTATTTGATATCCTGCTCATAGTAGAAGGATTA
>CAUZXS010004479.1:35000-69654 GCA_963585895.1 Sepioteuthis lessoniana
TAGCACCTGATACAGTCTGAACTATGGGTCAAATAGAACTGTTTGACATTTAAACAATGCGCAAACGAAAGGCATGTTAAATTGAATTGTTAGAAATAAAACTCTTTAACCATTTAATGTATGTAAACAAAAGACCGATAATCTATTAAATTGTTAGTGATACATAGGAATACTTCGAACCATTTGAGTGAGTGCAAATGAATGAATAGTGATGAATAGAATTGTTAGATTGCAATATTTGTCACCAGTTCATGTTTGATATTAAACAGAATTATGAGTGTTAGTAAAAATTAAAATTTTTTTAAACGTGTGGAAACAATAGCAATACTAGTGAGCAACCAAATTCGTTCTAAATTCACTTAAAAATGAAATTAACTACTAACTATTCACTTACAAATCATATATGTATTACAATTTAAATGTGGGCAAAAAATGACGGATGGTAAATTGTTGTTGCTACATAGAAATACTTGAACCCATTTATAATTGTGTGAACAAATGATTAATCATATTTACCCAACCCCTCCGCACAGGCAGGATATGATACAAGGTCAATTTTTAAGCGGAGTTTAACAGGTTTCAATTCAGAGTTTTCCTTCTCCTAGACTAGTTGCCTCACCAAGGCTGAAGAACCTAGTCAATTTACCCATAGCTGGAGGGAGAATAATTGAATTCATACCTTTCCCAAGGGTATTAGTGCTATGTGAAATGCAATCAGCCTCGTCCAGGATTTGAACTCGTGTCACCGTGTCCATTTCCTACGACGATAACTATTACACTACGGGCACCTCCAAATGATTAATAGTTAATAAAATTATTTCCATTTGATAGAAATAATTAAAACCATTTAACAGTGCTTTTAAAAATGAGTTCAGACTCGTTTAAAAATGATATTAACAAAATGTGTTTACAAATTATATATATATATATATATATATGCTCCCCTACCCCTGTAGGGTTGAGCTCTCTAGCGAAGTAATTGTGTTGCCATTAGCGTATATGCAAGGCTCTTTGTATGAATCGAGCACTCGGTAGCTGTTAAGCGGAAATATGTAAACAATAACAATTGTGATTCATAACCGTTTAAATTTACTTTGCTGACGCTGGCTTCCTCGTGGCTGAGTGGTAGAATCTTGGATTGGCGTTTGAGTCAACAGGGTTTCGATCCCAACTTCGGGAATCTAGCCTGTCTAGCCACACTGATGAGTTATGATAGAACGAAGTAGATCTGTCTGTTGATGACTATATATATATATATATATATATTGTTTGTTATTTAATGCCAAATTATCTTTATATATAATTTGGCATTAAATAACCTACAATGGTTGATATGCCATAAAACCCAACCAAACCAAAAAATGCTACTATTCTGTTTGAGCCACAGCTGAGGGGGGCGATAAAGTTTGGTTTAGTTTAATTGTATATCAAACCTCAGAGGTTATTTAATTCTAAGGCCATCCTTATGGAAGAATAGTAGTGTTACTATTTAACCCATAGCTGTCGGGGATAAGGTTTGGTTTGGTTTGATTTGATTTGTTTAATGGCATATCAACTTTTGTGGGTTATTTAATGCCAAATCTATCCTTCTAGAAGAACAGTATTGGTTCTATTTAACCTATAGCTTTCTAGAATAAGCAAGTTCTTACCTTTCCTGAGGGCATAATTCCAAAAGAGAACATAAAACCATGACTGGAGCTTGAACTCGCCAACTATGACGTCGCATTTCACCTCATTAATCACAACAACTCGGGGATTGCTTGATCCAGTTCTTCAAGTTTTGTCTAGTTCATCGCAAGACCATTAGAATAGAGGGCACTGTGAGAATCAAACTCACTTGTTTCCCTGGCTCTACCATGGTCATTTACTCAGCTTACCATAGTTTAGCATTTAGGCAGACATATGGGACACCCAGTGAAAATCAAACTCACTGTAAATGGGCTACTTCTCTCTCTGACCTATTGTCGTTTACTTAGCTTAGCATAGTTTAGCATATAGGCAGACATATGGGACACCCAGTGAGAATCAAACTCACTGTAAATGGGCTACTTCTCTCTCTGACCTATTGTCGTTTACTTAGCTTAGCATAGTTTAGCATATAGGCAGACATATGGGACACCCAGTGAGAATCAAACTCACTGTAAATGGGCTACTTCTCTCTCTGACCTATTGTCGTTTACTTAGCTTAGCATAGTTTAGCATATAGGCAGACATATGGGACACCCAGTGAGAATCAAACTCACTGTAAATGGGCTACTTCTCTCTCTGACCTATTGTCGTTTACTTAGCTTAGCATAGTTTAGCATATAGGCAGACATATGGGACACCCAGTGAGGATCACTCAATGTTTATGGCCTACTAGTCTCCTAGTCATTGACTCAATTCAGCATACTTAACCTTATAGGCACACATATGGGACACCCAGTGAGAGTCAAAATCATTGTCAATGTCTACTAGTCTCCCTCCTCATATCATTGTCATTTACTCAATTCAGCATAGTCTAGCATATAGGTAGACGTATGGGACACCCAGTGAGAATCCAACTGACTAACACTGGGTACTAGCTTATCTAAGAAATGATTACATCCAGCGCATCACGTCCGGTATTTGTTGTAGATGGTAACTTGGGAATTTCGAATCGAACTTTCTATACAATAGTAGGTTGTACTAATTTCGCTGTCCATTCGTACGTAATATCTTATATCATTTAATTCGTTCCAGATAATTCTTTCTTCACATGTCATATGTCGCTACCAGAGAATCTGAGTATATAACTTTTTTCATTCAGTTCTTGACCCTGGTTATAAGAAACGCTAAGACCAACGCTTATTTAGTACATTGCAGTATAATAATGATAATTACTAATCTTCGAAATTCAATTTTTTCGAATTATTCTTAGCTTTAAAAAAATAAACAGAAAAATTACTTTTCTTTTCTTGTCAATTGAAGGAAATCACCAGTGCTAAGCTATTCAAATATTTTAGCAGGTGAACGTCGATGTACAAGCGTTAAATTATGAATCACTCGGTGGCAAAAATAATTTCTAATTCTCTGACAAAATGTAATGATAAACGAGTCAGTTTATGGTTCGATTCACACTGAGTGCACCATACTTCTGATATTGTGCTAAACTAAGTTTAGGAAATGACTTTTATGCGCCCTCCATGATGTAATGGTAAGCGAATTAGGTTGGCGGACCATTATTAGTGTGCTTGATTCTCAATGGGTGTCCTATAGTCTTTCATTGTGCTATATCATGCCAAGCTTAGGATTCTCTTCATACATATACATTAAGTATATATGATTTGATTTGGTTAGGTTTTATGGCATTTCAGACAATGTGGGTTATTTAATGCCAAATCCTCTTTATGCATGCATATTAAGTATATATTATTTGGTTTGGTGTTTTATGGCATATCAACCATTGTAGGTTATTTAATGCCAAATTCTCTTTATACATATATATTTAATATTTAGGACTTGGTTTGGGTTGAGTTTTATGTAATATCAACCATTTTAGGTTATCTAATGCCATTTCTCTTTATGCATACATGCATGCATGCATGTATATATATATATATATATATATATATATATATATATATATATATATATTAAAATGGGCCTAAGCTTATTCTTTTGCATAGAGTTAAATGGTTTCAAGTATTTCTATATAACAAGAATAGTCATTTGTTTGCATAGTTAACAGTTTCAAGTATTGCTATGTAACAATAACAATGTAACATCAGTCATTTCTTTGCACACATTTAAATAGATATAAATGCATGATTTCTAAGTGAATAAATTGTAGGCAATTTTCTTTTTGAATGAGTTAGAACCAATTTGTTTGTACACTAGTATTGTTATTGTTTTTAGACAGTTAAATAGTTTTAATTATTGCTTTCTAACACCAATAATTCTATTTAATAAGAATCATTTATTTGTACATAGTGAAGATGTTCCAAGTTTTACTATTCAACGCTATTAATTCAATCCAACATTGCTCATTTGTTTGCACACAGTTAAATGGTTCCAAGTATTCCTATGAATTACAAATAATTCAATTAAACATCAATCATTTGTTTACGCACAGTTACATGATTAAATAGTTCTATTCCAATCAATTCAATTTAGCATAATTCATTTACTTGCACACAGTTTGAACGTTAAAAAACTCTCTTTGACGCATAGATAAGACCCTATCAGGTACTACCACTTCGGACCAGTGTGAAGCTGGGAGCAATGGAAATGAAGGAGTACTTCACATTCTATAAAGCTTCCTTGGTGGAGCTTCACCGTCAGATTGTTCCGTGTTATATCTAGGACACTCGTTGTTGGGGTTTTTATCCCTCAGCACATATGCTGTCTGTGTATTCTACAATCCCAGCCAACTAAGTTGTAAAGTTAACGAGCGTGACCTGAAGGCTCCTTTTTTAATAGCTACTACACCGAGGTGTAGGAGAGGGCGCTACTCCTTTCCCAGGATTGCTCCACTTTATCTTATATTGCTGAGTGTTAAGCAAGTACCATTTTTAAAGTCTTTGGTATGACACGACCTGGGATTGAACCCAGGTCTCTCACCCAGTCAACTAGGCTGGGGTAACATTGTGTCGATTCTTACTGCGTACTTTATACTTTATAATGATAATTAATCAACATCATCACACTAGTAATCTCATGGCGACTGTTTTTCTTCAACCGATGCTTCTCTTAGAGATGAGGTTAGTTGATTGTTATCTGTACTCCTGTCACTGATGTAACGTAGTATTCTTCCAAAAAGACACTCCAGTGGGTCATAAAAAAAGTTTATGCTTACGCTTTCAAACTTTGTTTTAACTTAGTTAAAATCAAACTATACCTTTTTCTTTTAATCATAGTTTCGATTTTAAACTTATATATTTATTTGTTTATTTAAATTTCTACCCAGTTTGATGTTCTTTTATACTCCCTCTTCAAAATAACCCATTGCCCAGTCGACCAGTGCTGAAGAATACACTGACTGCACTTCTTCTGAGGAGTAAGACTCCCTCCCCACAACGAGTATCGTGGATATGACCCTAAATAATCTGGTGTTGATTTTCCAGTAATGCTGGGTCTTTGGGAAATGTAGAGTACCCCTTCTTTGCCGACGCTCCTATGTCCACTTTGGCCCGGAATGATAGCATCTGATAGGGCCCTATCTATGGGTCAAATAGTATTAATCTATGAACTTATACTAAACTGAATTGTTTGAAATAGAACTGTTTTTGACACTGGAACTGTACTTACGCTAAATTGAATTATTTGAAATAGAACTGTTTTGACATTCAATTGTGTGTAATCAAAAACTATACTTATACTGAACTGAATTGTTTGAATTAGAACTGTTTGACTAAAGTGAATTGCTTGAAATAGAAATGTTTTTGACAAACTGTATTCTTATTCTAAACTGAATTGTTTAACATAGAACTGTTTATTTGTATAAACATGGATTTGGCATGAAATAACCAACAAGGGTTGATATGCCATAAAACCTAAACAAACAAACAAAACGGCCCAGCAGAAAAGAGAATAAAAAAGTCGTAGGGAAACATTTTGACGAGGAAGAACTTTTTAACTAATATGATAGTCGGCGATTATATAAAATATTGTATTCTCTCTTCGTCCAACTTCATATTGAATGGAATAGAAGTCTTAATTTTACTTGTATACTGACTTGTGAAAATATTTTAAAGAAGGTATTACATTTAGTTGTTAGATGTAAATAATATAAACCGATAAATTGGTGGTATGGTTAAATTTAAACTTCTTGCATAATTTCCAGTGGATCCCCTTTCCAACCCAAGTCGTGACAAATCTTATACTCTTTCTGTGTTAATTTACTGCATTCACTCATTATATGATTGATTGTTTCATGTCTATCACCACATAGCCTACATCAGTTACTTTGTTACGTCTTTTCTAATTTTGCATTGACATAGTCCTTATGGCGTTACCCTGTGCTGCTATCAGAAAAGATTCAGTTTCTCTCTTTAGGTGTCCCTTTTTCAATCATGTTCAAGATTTTTCGCGTTAGATTTTGCTTGTTTGTCGATTATTATTATTATTATTATTATTATTATTATTATTATTATTTACTCAGAGTTTTTCACCTCAGCGTTAGAGTTTGAGTGACAGCAAGTCTCCTCAAGTCTTCAGGACTCTTCTCAGTATTCTGGCCGTTCTCAATAATGCAGTAGTTTGGATAGTCTCCACTCGTCCACCAACTTCCAAGTCCTCCAGTCCCTTTAGTAATCCTTTAGTTCCTGTTCCAAATGCACCAATTACAATTGGTATTATCGACACTTTCATGTTCCACAGTTTTTTCAATTCCTTAGTAAGGTCCAGGTACTTATCCTCCTTTTCGTTTTCTTTCAATTTTACTCTGTGGTCAGCCGAAACAGCAAATTCCACAATTCAGCAAGTTCTCTTTTTTTTATCGTCTATTGCGAGGTTTGGTCGTCTGGCAAAGATTAGGTGACCCATTTTTATTTTAAAATTCCAGAGAATTTTGATAGTTTCATTCTCTTGGACAGATTTTGGGTTGGGCTTATACCATTTGTTCTTTTGGTAAAATTTAAACTTCTTGCGCTATTCTCAGTGGATCACCTTTCTCACCAGGTCGTGTCTAGTCTTATATACTCTTTTCGTGCTAATTTTCTGCCTTCCATTATAACATGATTGATCGTTTCGTAAGCAATAGCTGATGATATTTCACTAGAGTCCGAGTGACAGCAAGTCTCTTCAGGTCTGCAAGTCTCTTCAGTATTCTGGCCGATCTCAGCAATCGATTGTCTCAGCTTGTTCTCTGATTTCTAAATTTTCCAGCCCTCTTACCAAGCCTTCGAAGATCGTTCCAAATTCGCCTATTATAACTGGTATCACCATCACCTTGTTCCATAACTTTTTAATTCTCTGACATTTTATGCCGAATTAAAAAAAATATATTTTCAATTTACTTTGTTACTTGTGTCATTATAGAGAAATAGTTAATTGTGTTTTAGCATTTTTATAGAAATTCTACTGATTAATAGCGAAAAGGTTTTGTGGTATTATAATTTTTAAAAAATTGTAGTTGTTGGTTGTAATTGTGAGTTTTTTTAGGATTTCTGTTCAGTAATTTGTTGTATATGTTTACTTTTATTTTTAGAAATTTCATTATGTATTTGATATTGTTATTTGATATTTATGCATTTGATATTGGTATTTGATATTGGTATTTGATATTTATGTAGTTGATATTGTTATTTGATATTTATGTATTTGATATTGGTATTTGATATTGGTATTTGATATTTATGTATTTGATATTTATGTATTTGATATTGTTATTTGATATTTATGTATTTGATATTTAAGTATTTGATATTTATGTATTTGATATTGGAATTTGATATTTATGTATTTGATATTTATTTATTTGATACTGTTATTTGATATTTATGTATTTAATATTGGTATTTGATATCTATGTATTTGATATTGTTATTTGATATTTATGTATTTGATATTTAAGTATTTGATATTGGTATTTGATATTGGTATTTGATATTTATTTATTTGATATTGTTATTTGATATTTAAGTATTTGATATTGGTATTTGATATTTATGCATTTGATATTGGTATTTGATATTTATGCATTTGATATTGTTATTTGATATTTATGTATTTGATATTGGTATTTGATATTTATGTATTTGATATTGGTATTTGATATTTATGTATTTGATATTGTTATTTGATATTTATGTATTTCATATTTAAGTATTTGATATTGGCATTTGATATTTATGTATTTGATATTGGTATTTGATATTTATGTATTTGATATTTAAGTATTTGATATTGGTATTTGATATCTATGTATTTGATGTTGGTATTTGATATTTATGCATTTGATATTGTTATTCATATTTCAATGAGCTCTTTTAGATTATTCGAATTACGGTAGTTTTTTTTTTTTTTGTTGCATTCTTTGATGATGTGTTTGATTATCAGCAGTCACCCTACTCCGTAGTTATTGAATAAAACCTACACCACTAAACACACGAATATGTACTTAATCCTTCTGGTCCGCAGGTGAACTACCTTATAAAAATATTTCTTCGCACATAAGTTGACAAGTTGACAACTCTTCCATTACACCTGTCCCAATCAACTGCTTTCTATGATACTCTATTCCTTTCATTAAAAGACTGAAGAAGTATTGGAATTGTAACTATCAATTGAT
The DNA here is from genome assembly GCA_963585895.1 of Sepioteuthis lessoniana. Taxonomy (NCBI): domain Eukaryota; kingdom Metazoa; phylum Mollusca; class Cephalopoda; order Myopsida; family Loliginidae; genus Sepioteuthis; species Sepioteuthis lessoniana. Next base: position 43,252 of record CAUZXS010004479.1, read on the forward strand.
TGATTTTTTTCAACATCATAAAATTCAGCTATATTTTAAAAGCAAAAATGCATACACAGAATTTTCATGATGAGATATATTGTTGAAGACATCCTATATAAATTTTCATGATGAGATATATAGTTGAAGACATCCTATATAAATTTTTGACGATGAGATATATAGTTGAAGACATCCTATATAAATTTTTGACGATGAGATATATTGTTGAAGACACCCTATATAAATTTTCACGATGAGATATATTGTTGAAGACATCCTATATAAATTTTTGACGATGAGATATATTGTTGAAGACATTCTATATAAATTTTCACGATGAGATATATTGTTGAAGACATCCTATATAAATTTTCACGATGAGATATATGATCAAGTCAAAAATGGTGAAAACGAGAGAATAAATATTAACTTCTCTTGAAGATTAAACTAGATTTTTAATTGTTTAAACTATTAAGAAAAATATATATTTTGCATTTATTCAAAAAATATAGGGAATAAAATTTGTAGATTATAAGTGGAGTATAAAATTTTAGCTTAAAAAAAGCAAAATAAAAATAAAAACAACAGATAAATAAATATATGAATTATTATATTCCAGTTGATTTTAAAATATGGGATATAAGATATTCAGTATTTTAAAGTGTATAAAAGGTAATACCACCTAAAAATAAGTACAAAATAAAACAAAGGAAAAACGTTGTAAAAATATATATATTTTAAGTTTAATTTAAGTTTTTAATATATTTAATTAATTTTATATAGTTAAGTTTATTTATATCAAATTTTAGAGAGAGAGAGAGAGAGAGAGAGAGAGAGAGAGAGAGAGAGAGAGAGAGAGAATAACTTTTTTAGTTAATCGTTATTTACTGGATCAGTGTACATCTAGTTGAAAGCTCTGAAACTTTTGAGTTCATTTGCTATTCGCTCGGTAATATCACTCTTGTTACTGACGCCATTTTGGGAATGAATCAGTGAGAAAGCGAAAAGGAAAAATCAAAGAAAATAAGCACGATGAATGTGTACGTGTAATCGATGGAGAAAGTAAGAAAAAGAAAGAAAAGAGAGAGAGAGAGAGAGAGAGAGAGAGAGAGAGAGAGAGAGAGAGAGAAATGAAATGAGGTAGTAACAATGAAAGAGGATGGAAAGGGAGAGAGGACGATATATTTTGTCTTATAATCACTGTACATAAATTTGTATCCGGGTTCATGTTATTCAATGAAAATTGGAACATCGGAGCTGCTTTAAGATTCACAAGGGAATTTCGTTTATGTTACTGACGCCAGTGTAAGAATCACACACACACACACACACACACACACACACACACACACACACACACACACACACACACACACACACACACACACACATATATATATATATAACGAAAGAGAACGTTGTTCGTACACCATCAAAACGAATGCTTAACACATCTGTGTCATTTTGATTTAACATTACATGTGTTGAAATTATTTTAATTAGCAAAAACTGTAAATTATGGATTTATAATAATTTTGTATTTCTAAGTTATCATTAGTATTTGAAATGTGCATTCCTGTTTCAAGGCAGTATTACAAATATTAAATCTACACAAGTGTTGAAAACTCAAATTGTTCCAAAATATTTTACTGCGACGCCGCTTATGTTCAATATGTAGCAATATACATACATTAATTAAAAAATTGTCATTTTTGCCCTCAAACAGGCGTTAAATATTAAATGGCGGATGCGAATTTGATATATGTATCTATTTATCTATTTACATATAATTAGAAAATGGTAGATTTTGGTGAATCTGGCAAGATAATAAAAATAAGTGGAAAAGTGGATAAATCCGAACATTTAGAATAAGTTTATTGGTAATATTTCATTTTTATTGACAGAACTTCTTCAGACTAAAATCTGTTATAAGTGTCTGATTTATTCACTTTTCTACTTAGTAATTATTTTTTGAGAGATTTTCATACCAGTGTTAGCTGATGGTTTCTCACTGGGGTTTGAGTTACAACAAGTCTCTTCTTTTGAGAGGTTTTCACACCAAAATTAGCTGATCGTTTCTCCCTGGAGTTTGTGTAACGGCAATTCTTCTTAAGCCTGCATGTTTCTTCTTAATATTTTGGCCGATCCCAGTACTGCTGTAGTTTAGATGGTCTTCACTTGTCCTGTTATTTCCAAGTCCTTCAGTCCTTGTACCAATCCTATGGTGATTGTACCAAGAGAGCCAATTACTATTTGTATCACCGTCAATTTCAAGTTCCACAGTTTTTTCAATTCTCAAGCAAGGTCGTGGTAGGTATTTTCCTTTTCGCTTTCATTTAATTTTAATGGTCAGCCGAGACAGCCAATTTCACAATTCGGCAAGTTCTCTCACTTGGCCGGTCGTCGGCCCGTGATTAGGTGATCCATTTGTATTTCAAAATTCAAGAGGAATTTGTGCGTTTCATTCTCTAGGACAGATTCTGGGTTGTGCATACCCATTTCTTCGTTCGGTCAGAATTAAACTTCTTGCACAATTCCCTATGGATCACCTTTCTCACGCAGTCGCGTCTAGTCTTATTCTCTTTTTGTATCAATTTGCTGCATTTGCTAATTATGTGATTAATCGTTTCATCTCTATTACCACATTATGTAATCGTTTCGTCTCTATCACCACATTATGTAATCGTTTTTCGACGCTCTTATCACATAATGTAACCGTTACGCCTCTATTACCACATTATGTAACCGTTTTTCGTCAATATTATCACATTATGTAATCATTTTCGCCTCTGGTACGGCACTATTTAATCATTTCGTTTCTATTATGCCATTATGTAAACGTTTTCGTCTCTTTTACCACATTATGTGAATGTTTTCGTTTCTATCACAACATTATGTAATCGTTTCGTCTCTATCACTATATAATGTAATCGTTCCTGCTTTATCACCACATTATGGAATAGTCTCTTCTCTATCACCACATTATGTAATCGTTTCGTCTCTAACACAGCATTATGTAAACGTTTCGCCTATATCACCACATTATGTAATCGCCAAGCCTCCATTACCACATTATGTAATTGCTTCCAGCAATATTAACACATTATGTAAACGTTTCGGTTCTATTACCACATTATGTAATCGTTTCGGCTCTATTACCACATTATGTAATCGTTTCGCCTATATCACCACATTATGTAATCGCCAAGCCTCCATTACCACATTATGTAATTGCTTCCAGCAATATTAACACATTATGTAAACGTTTCGGTTCTATTACCACATTATGTAATCGTTTCGGCTCTATTACCACATTATGTAATCGTTTCGCCTATATCACCACATTATGTAATCGCCAAGCCTCCATTACCACATTATGTAATCGTTTCCGTCAATATTAACACATTATGTAAACGTTTCGGTTCTATTACCTCAATATGTAATCGTTTCGGCTATATTACCACATTATGTAATCGTTTCGCCTATATCACCACATTATGTAATCGCTTTGCCTCTGTCACCACATTATGTAATCGTTTCCGTCTCTATTACCACATTATGTAATCGTTACGCCTCTATCACCACATTATGTAATCGTTTCGTCTCTATTACCACATTATGTAATCGTTTTGCCTCTGTCACCACATTATGTAATCGTTTCGGCTCTATTACCACATTATGTAATCGTTTCGTCTCTATTACCACATTATGTAATCGTTTTGCCTCTGTCTCCACATTATGTAATCGTTTCGGTTCTATTACCACATTATGTAATCGTTTCAGCTTTATTACCACATTATGTAATCGTTTCGGTTCAATTACCGCATTATGTAATCGCCACGCCTCTATTACCGCATTATGTAATCGTTTCGCCTATATCACCGCATTACCTACATTTGGTATTTTGTTGCGTCTTATCTATTCTCGCTTTGATATGATTTGTCTTTATGGAGTTATTTTGCTATTAATAGAGATTCAGTTTTTCTCTTAAGGTTCCTTTTTTCTTTGCTACGTCCACATTTTCTCGTGTGAGATGTCGCTTGTTTGTTGCTTAAAATGTCTATAAGGATGTTTTCTTCCATTTTGTTTTCTGGTTATTTTCGTTCTGTTGATCCTTGTGTTGTTTGTATTGTTTCTGGTGGCTGTAATAAGTCTTTTCTATGTAGTCTTCGAGTTGCTTTATCGATGCATCAACGCTATCTTGAATGCTAGCGAGTCCTCTTCCTACTTCTTTTCCTGACTCATATAGTTGGTCGACGTCATGGGATATAAGCCCTTATGCATGATCATAAGTTTTCTTGTTCTTCTGCAAATATCTTATGAGAGGGACAGCCCAGATATTTATCCCTTCTAAAAGGTTCCTGCTATTTAGTTTGGTTTCCAATCGCTTTTTCGTTCTCCTGAGATATTATTTTAAAATTTTTTTTATCATCTTCGATTGTTTGATGGTGTCAGCCTACAATATTCCTAAATATTTGTACGTTTCCTTTTCTCTGCCCGTTCTTATTTTTTCTTGATTTGGTTGTTCCATTCTTTCCGTCTTGTGTCGTTTCCCACTTTTCCTTATTAGCATGGCATCTTTTTCTATGCTAAATTCAATCCCTATGTCTGGGCTGTATATCCTCACTGCCTTCATTAGGGTTTCCAATTTTTTTTGTTTTTAGCGAAGAGTCTGATGTTGTCCAAATAGATTAGGTGATTAATCGTTTTTTGCAATTTACTAAGTTTGTATCCTCCAGTGCATTTCCTGAGTATATGGTTGAGTGGCATCATCGCTGTTACAAATAATAATGGTGATAGTGCATCTCCCTGTAATATACCTCCCTGGATCTTTGCCTCAGCTAAGCTTCTTCTTGTTACTGTCAATTCCACTCTCCAGGTTTCCATGATTTTCTTAAGAAAGTTAGACTTTGTTTGATATCTTGTACATTTTGAGGCAGTTTATTATTCAGGCAATAGCTAGATTTTTCCGTTTCGTCTTACTTTCGTTCTGGATGTCTTGATCAATGTAGAGTAGATCTCATGTAGCTCATGTCCACGTATGGCATCCTTTCTGTTCCTTGGGGAAGAGTCCACGGCTTGTTAACAAGTTACAAATCTCCTACCATATTTGTACTGTATGTATTTTCCACATAATAGATAGGCAATTTATGGGTCTGTAGTTTTTTGGGATGGTTCCTTTGAGGGTGTCCTTTATATAAATATGGTCTTTCCTTTGATTGTCCATTCGGGGATGTCTGTTTATTGTAAGCATCTATTCATTTCAATAACTTGTTTGTCTTTGATAGAAATTAATGTTTTGAACCAAGATCCATATATGCCATCATGGCCTGTAGTTTTCCAATTTGGTACTTTTGGGGAATGTTGCTCTGAGTGAATCGATGTGTATTTTCGCCTTCGGTCCTTCTTTGAGTCTTTTTAACTCTTTTCCTATGTTGCTATGTGGCCTGTAGTTTTCCAATTTGGTACTTTTGGGGAATGTTGCTCTGAGTGAATCGATGTGTATTTTCGCCTTCGGTCCTTCTTTGAGTCTTTTTAACTCTTTCCCTATGTTGCTTATCCATTCAGGTTTTCTGTTATGCTCTCTTCGTTGCCATATTTTGCTCCAAAATTGTATTGTTTCTTTGTCATCAAATTGTTGGTATGTCTTCGTGCGACCCTCCCCCACTACTTGCTAGAAGAATTTTCTTTTCATTGTTTTGGATTGTCCTGTATTGTCTGTACTGTTTTATCCTATTTCGATATCTTTTTAGTCTGCCTTCTTTCACCAGCACCTTCTGATTTATTTCCTCGAGTTGTATTTTCTTTTTTACTTGTGTTGCTTTTTCCTTTTTGTCCCAGCATGTTTCACCGTTTTTCCTCTGTCTTATTTTTGTTTGTTGTCGAAGATTTCTTATCTGCGTTTCCAGTCGAATTTCCCAACCAGGTTTTGAGTTTCTGTGAATGTTTTTTCGGTGAACCCCAATTTTTTCAGATTTATTCAGCTCCAGCATAGATTAGTTCGTTTAATTCTATGATGCTTTTCATTAAGATATGTCTTGATAATTTGTTGATTTTTTCAATTTCTGCCTTGACTGTTCTCCAGTTTTGGTTTCTTAGAGGTGGTATGGCCCAGCGGTTAGGGTGTTCGCCAATGGCCCGGGAGATCTGGGTTCAATCCCAGGTCGAGTCATACCAAAGACTTTAAAAATGGAACTTGATACCACCTTGCTTAACACTCAGCATTATAAGGTACGGTTCAAGGGTAAAGTGGAGCAATCCAGGGAATGGAGTAGCGCCCTCCCCTACACCTTGGTGTAGTAGCTATCGAAAAGGGAGCCTTCGGGTCACCCTTGACTATGGTCGCTAACTTTACTTTTACTTTACTCATATATAATTCTCTTTAAATTTTTTAAATTCATTTACTCTGTGTGGTGTGGGTGTGTAGTGTTTCTTGAGTCATTATTCTAGTATCTGAAAAAATAACAGCCAAATTATCATCATTTTCCTCCTGGAGAGTTTTTCACAGCGTTAGTTGATGGTCTTTCACTGGAGTCTTAGTGACAGCAAATCTCTTGAAGTCTCCAGGACTCTTCTCACTATTCCGGCTGATCTCAGTAATGCAGTAGTTTGGATGGTCTCCACTCGTCCTCTTATTTCCAAGTTCCCCAGTCCCCGTAGCACTTCTTTGGAGAACAAGAAAACAACTCGAAACCAAGCTCTGCAATAAAATCTTATCAAATGGATAAACACCAGGGCTGTCCCTATTGTAAGATACTCAGGACCATTCTTAAAGTGGACGAGGGAAAAAAACTTTCACAAATAAACCAGAGAACAAGAAAACTCATGATGATGCATTGGCCTTACATCCCAGAGATAATGTAGACTGACTATATGTGTAAAGAAAAGAAGGAGGAAGAAGACTCGCGGTCATTCAAGATAGCGTCGATGCATCAATACAAAGATTCGAGGGCTCTATAGGGAATTGCAGAGTAAGACTAATCACAGCGACCAGAAACAATACAGAAAACACAAGAATCAACAGAACAAAAATAAGCAGAAAACAAAAATAGGAAGAAAAATATCTGTATGGGTATTTCAAATGATAAACAAGCGAAATCTCACACGAGAAAACTTTGACATGGCTAAGAAAAGGAAACCGAAAGAGAGAAACTAAATATCTTCTGACAGCTGTGCAAAAAGCCTAACTATGTCAAAGCAAGAATTGACAAGATGGAACAAAATAGCAAATTTGGATTATGTGGTGATAGAGACGAAATTATCAATCACATAATAAGCGAATGCATCAAATTAGCACAGAAGGGAATATAAGACTCAACACGACTGGATGGGGAAGGTGATCTACTGGGAAATGTGCAAGAAGACCATACGAAAAAATGGTATATGCATAACCCAGAATTCGTCCTAGAAAATGAGACGCACAAACTTCAATGGGATTTTAAAATAGAAAACGGATCATCTAATCTCGGCCAGTCAACCAGTCCTTGTGATAGTCAATGAAGATCAAGTAATGTTCAAGCGGTATTTTTGAACCACACTAACGTATTTCAAGAAATATCATTAGGTTTATTTAATAAATCTTTTCAATCTTAATGTCGTCACTTCTTTGAAAGATCCATGATACTCAGGCGTTTAATTAAGTTTTGGGGTCCGAGTCAGTCACTTTTTTCTGGAGAGTGATTGTGTGAGGCGTGTTCAAATCCAACAAAAAGCCAATAATACTCTGTCTTTCTGATGGAGGGGCGTGGTCTGTTATCATAATCGAAAATGGACATTGTGACCCAAGTTCAAATACTGGGAAAGGCATGAAAGCATCTTTTCCTCCTATCCTCGCCCGAGTTGTAAGTGAATATTAGGGCAAACTGGGCTCTTTAGTCTTGGCGCAGCAACGTGTCAAGGAGAAAGGAAAATTTGATTTCAAACTTGTTGTACTCAGCTAAAAAAAAAAAATTACCCTGTGTCGCATCGTTCTCATGGGTTGATTAGATAAAGACTGGGATCTTTAGTCTTAATATGTCAACTTGCCTATGAGAAGGAAAATTTTGAATTCAAACTTGTCAAATTTCACTTTAAAATTGACCTTATATCACATCCTGGTCGTGGCGGAGAGGTTGGGTAAATATGGCAACTGGTGTAGGAGAAGGAAAACTCTGAAGTCAAACTTATCAAAATACACTTTAAAAGTAACCTTGCGTCGCATCGTTCTCGTGGGTTGGGTGAATAAAGACTGAACTCTTTAGCCTTAATATGGCAACTGGTGTGGGAGAAGGAAAACTTTAAATTCAAACTTGTCGAATTTCTCTTTAAAATTGACCTTATGTCACATCCTGGTCGTGGCGGAGAGGTTGAGTCAATGCATAAAATATTTTTTCTAAGGAAACCATCTCCATTTGAAAGTTTGGCATTAGTCCCTGCCCCACAGTTAGCCTTGTGTTAAGCCTCGGGAATTATATTAGGCTAATAAAAATTAGTTGGCCAAATAAAAGAGCGTGAAGTCAATATTATCAAATAATGTCAGCGTTAGCAGCAGTCTAACAGTAATTTAATCATAAATGGAGATATTTACGCGCTCTTGTCGAGAAGGCGGGGCAGAATTAGCAGCCCGTTGAGACATTAGTTTACTTAATGACATTTCCGGTATAGTGTGTCGTTTACGCACAATAAACGCCAGTGTTATTTGAGAGCAATTTTTTTTCAATTGTTTGTTGTGAGTTGGGGCGTGGTAAAGCCAAGCAAATGAACAGTGCGTTGTGAAATGAAATCAGTAATAACAGTGTTAATGGAAAACTAATTGCAAATATGGCGATCTCATGGGAGAGAACAGTCCCCGACCGCCATCGACCAATAATATAAAGCTATTAGACACAGCAAGGTTTATTAAAGGAAAAGGATGTTTGTGCTTTGAGTTTAAATCAGTTTTTTTTTTAGTCTGAGCGAATGTATCGTTATGAGGTTTCGCAAAACTGTTATCTTGGCACAATACGCTAGCATTAGAAATACAATTTACATGTTGATTTCAGAACATTATTTAAAGATTATAGATTGGGTATTTCCAACCTATAGTGTCATTCGTTATCACATGCATGTATGTAGTAACACAACCCTTCCACATGAAGGAGGATCCAACATTAGGTCAATTTTTGAGCAGAGTACAGCTGGTTCGAATTGAAAGTTTTTTCTTTTTCCTAGATTGGTTGCCATACCAAGGATAAATAAATCAGTCTGAGCTGCTATTTTCCAATGCTTTTTTTTTTCTTTTTTTTGGTTGAGGAGTTTCTGTAGAGTTCGCTGATAAATAACGATAAATAATAATATCCGTTTTGACTGAATGTATTTACCGGATCCCTCTGCTCTTGGTAATATGCGATACGAGGTCAGCTTGTAAACGGAGTACAGCTGGTTTGATATTAGAGTTTTTGTTCTCTTAAGCTGGCATACCAAGGCTAAAGAGCTCGGTATGCACTGTTGTTTATGGCAATAGCGCGAAATAAGACGAAAGCAGCCTTGTCGAGGATTTGAACTTGGTTCCCTCGATTCAATTTCATAGAACTATAACCGTTACAACCCGCATACATGTTAATATGATATAAGAAGTTGTCTGATATAAATACCACATCAAACAAAGTTTTGTTTCATATCTCAGTCAAGTAGATAAAAATCACGTTATATGCTTGTCGGCATAGATATTGGTTCTGTTTCGTGTGTTTGCTTACGAGTATAAGTGCACGCATGCATTGGCGTGTTTACTTACACACACGCACACAAACAGGCAAAAACACACACGCATACGTACGTACGTAAGTGCGTATGTACGTATGCATACACACAATATGCTAGAATCCACATAGACATACGCAAAGAGCAGCAAAACACCGTGATATCGTTTGATCTAATTGACCGGAACATGGATTTCGGCTGGAATGACGAAAGAAAGAAGAAAGTTTCTTCTAGGATCATAATCCTTTTACCAAGTGAACAAGTGCTTGAGTAAGGGAATACAACAAGCTTATACATGCCTCAAGAAATTGGGGATCAGTCTTGCTTGTAGGAAGATTCCTCAGGCTTGTAGAAGCGTGTATTTCCTACTAAACCAAAGAAAAGTGAGAGTGAACAGTTAGCCAGAATATTTCAAATGCAGCACACGGAACAAAAGTACATTAATGTTTTTTTTTCTTTGATAAATCGAACAGGAAGAAGCAGAGTACATCTTTGCAGATGTACTTTCACACCTGCGCAGACAAACAAATGTGTGTACTTTAAAATGAACTGTAGCGCATAAACAATACAATATACTTTTATAAATAGTCGCAGTCATGTCCATACGCACTCACACACACGCACAACACACGCATACAACACACGCGTACATACATATTAACCTGCTTACTTCATGGGCTGCACTTATATATTTAAAGGAAAATGGCTTTACATAAACTTATGCATAAGCAATTGACACACAGTTGGTTGAATAGTTAGTCTTACGGTCTTAGTTAATGCCAAATTTACACTCCACACCCTCTTGTGCTTCAGAAATAGAGTCTTACCAAGGGATGTAGTTTAATTTTGGGGTGACTTCACCACAAACACTTATGGAAACCCGACGAATGTGGAAAACAATTGCATAGGAGTGATCAACTACTGGTTGGTCTAAGTTCAATCTGCGGTCTTGAGAATCGATAAAAACAAAGATGTGGCTGCCGAATGAGCCAGTGTAGTCGGCTTGAATGATTCACATACGAATTAAAAGTGATTTAGATTTTTTTAAAAAAGTAATGAGTTATATTCTATGTGCTAAGATTTTTTTTAGCTTAAGCGAAACCTATTCATTAGGATTAGGCGACGATTTGTAAAAGAAGGAATATTTCTTTTATCAACTAAATACAAACCACCAAGAATCAAACTGTTAATTAGACTGGTCATAAAAGAGCGTTTAACATACAATGTAAACGTGACTGGGATTTTGTAACAATGTCTGTTTTTTTCTTACTGAGATAGAGTGACAACTTTTTTGTCTCCTTAACCTTTCCTTGTGTCTTTCTAAGTGTAACAGCCAAACGTAAAATCCCAGTTATTTGATTTTTTTTTTACGTTTGATTTGATCAGAGTCTGCAAAAATCATTTGAGACCATCAAATTAAAAAACAATATGCCATTCCGAGTCAAATGAAAAGAATTAGAGACAGTGATATAAAGTACACTCCCCCCCCCACCAATCTCTTACTCCTTTATAAGGGATGTGGTCGGCGTGTTCCCAGTATAGCTAATGGGATTTCGTATGTAAAAACAAATTTTCTTTTTTAATTGTGAGATCATTGTGTGAGAGTTCAAACTCCAGTCGCGCTATTATATTCATTTTCGGACAAATATCCTTGAGAAAGGTATGATCCTTTTTATTCACTCCACTATAAGTTAAATCGTACCATTACTGTTCTTCTACAAGGATGGTTTTAGCATTAAATAACCCACAAAAGTCCCTACGCCATTAAACAAAGAAAGCAAAACTTGTCCACCTCCAGCTACTGTTCTTCTAAAAGGGTGGTTTTAGCATTAAATAACCCACAAAGGTCACTATGCCATTAAATAATGAAACCAAACCAAACCTTATCCCTCCAGCTATGGGTTAAATAGTACCACTACTGTTCTTTTACGAGGATGGTTTTGGCATTAGATAACCCACAAAGGTTTATATGCCATTAAATAAAGCAACCAAATCAAACCAATTGACAAAAGATGGAAGAAAAAAGAAAACCTTAAAAAAGAAACTGATCGTTATATTCTGTTTAAAACTTTTTGTTTTGTTTTTATGTCATATTCATATTTCTATATTCACAGAATTTCACTAAAGCATAAATTAAACTTAATGTATCAAAACATGTCTATTATATTTTTATCAAGCCGCACTGTGTAATTCTATTTGTAAAACGATCAATGAAGTCGACATTATCACATTAATTTTTTTACATCAATACGATGAAAGCCGAATGATGAAAATACTTTAAATAAAAATTATTTTTATTCATTAGCATAGACGTTTTCCTTGTCAATGCATTGGACACAATGTTTTTTTATTGAACAAATAAGTCGAGCAATATGGAATAAAAAAATTTACATGAGTGTGCAGAAAAAGTTCATAGGTTGAAAAGTTCATATGACGATGTCACATCTGCTGTTGATGACATTTTTTTTTACCAATTGGACTCAAGCACTGAAACACCGATGAAAGAAGTGAGTGGATCGCAAGAAGGATTATGTTGAAAAATAAAACTCATTTGGTCACATGATATATATATATATATATATATATATATATATATATATATATATATATATATATATATATATAATCATACAACGTGTAAAAGCACGTGCGATACTCTGTCCTCATCAGCCGCCAACCAGAGTTTCGGTAGCTCAAAAAGCTTCCGAAACTGTGTTATATATATATATATATATATATATATATATATATATATATATATATATATATATATTAACGTGTTCTTAGCTGTATTCCGAGTTTCTGCACCCAAGATATAGCAGTAAAAGTCCATATTACATTTAGTTTGTGCATTTTGTATAATTTCTCTAAAATCTTTTGGTAACATATTTAGTACATTTGTTTGTGTGTGTGTGTGTGATAATCTTTTTAAAGAAAGTGAACACCATATTATGACACTAGGCATACAAATGCTTTAATCTGCGTGAAAACAGCAAGAAAATTTTTTTAAAAGACTTAATTGGTGATATCATTAAGATTATATTGTATGTTTGAATAGATTAGATAAAAATTCAGAGATTATCAGTAGAGAAATATGAAAACCAAATCATAATAAACATATTTGAATAAAGAAAAATTAATGCAACGAAATTTTATAGAAAAATTACTTATATTGATACAATGATCGATATGTAGGTAAGTCAATATGTCTGTCGTCATATGATGAAAGAAAAATGAATAAAAAACATTTATTTTGGTTAATAAGTATGACTTTTTACGTTTGCTTAAACTAAATGTCATGATCTAGTTGCGTTGTTAGCACGGTGTTCCCTGATCCTGTCATGTCCTTCGCTCTTAGCAGGTCCTCTAGACAGCATCTAGTGTCTACACTGAACTACCATATGTAATTCCTTGCTGATCGGCTAACACTGGCGAGTCAATGTGTAGAAATTTATCAAAGAATTATAAGTTCATCCTACTTTTCTAACAGTGTCCAGCATATCTTGTTTGTCTACTTGGATGGTTTGTAAAATGGGGGGTAAGTAGGGTGTTTTGTGGGGTGCTGCCCCCAGGATATTTTCAAAACTGCATGTAGCATTCTAGTGTAGCTTTTTTCCATGCGTTTTGTTTGATTCCCTGTGGTGCATCCATACATAAGTATCGTTTTATCTTATCAGCGAGACCAGACATTCAATTGATCGATAACCTATCAATAGCAGTCCCACACCCGTAATAACTATCAAAATACTTTAATCAGTTTGGCGGACGAATATCGGCTATTCAGTTGAAGACGGGAACCACTAGACTGCTTACACAGGTGATTTTCTTAGAGTGGCGAAGGTTTGTATAGAATAAACCACTCTTTTTAGATTGTTCACTGTTTGACTTTTTGATTAGTTGCATGATTGAATACCTGATTTCTCATCTGAATTGCACGGCAATAGCGATCAAATATAAATATTTTCATTTCATTGCCTTTATACTCGCATACATGCAAACAATTGTGAATTAAAAAATACTGAGTAAAAATATATACTCACTTCAATAGCGACAAATGTGTAAGCACCTATCTATAAGATATATATATACATAATATAAACGGGCACCTAAGAAGAGGAAAAATATCATGCAATGTTAAAACGAGTAAAGAAAAAAAATATGCGATTCAGAAAAGATAGAAAATGTTGTACATGTTTTAAAAGATGAAGAACATCAATTTTTAAAAATAATTTGTTTCGAATGATTTGAGTGCAGAAAAATTTCTAATACATTTTTCAAAATCACAATAAGACATTGCAGGTTATTTGGGCTTAACTTCAAAAAGCTCACCTATAATATGTGCAAAGAGCATTGCGAATCTATCTATCTATCTATCTATCTATCTATCTATCTATCTATCTATCTATCTATCACACACACACACACACACACACACACACACACACACACACGTTTGTACATAAATGAATTATATATGGAATTATATTTATGGAATCTATCTATCTATCTATCTATCTATCTATCCCACACACACATACGTATATATATATGAATTATATATGGAATTATATTTATGGAAGATATCTATCTATCTATCTATCACAGACTTTTAATTATCCTCTTTCTCTCTTTATCTATCAATCTATCTGTCGCTGTGTTCTCGGATATATATCTATCGATTTATTTCAGTTTTTTCAAGTGCGTGCTATCCGTATGTTTATATAGGTAAATATGCGCGTGCGCGCACACACATAGCTTCTATAAATGTAATTTCCAATATATTGATATCACATTTCTGATTATATATATATATATATATATATATATATATATATATATATATATATATATATATATACTCGTTGGTATATAAATAGACTTTTACATTGGTGTATACATAGGTATACATACTTGCATCAACACATACAAACCTACATACACTGTGTGTAATAAGTAATATTGTATGTGTATTTTTAATTGTCCTTCTCAAAATTTTCTTAATCCAGTGGTAGAGAATATATTCGTGCATAATCTAATAATATAATAAGATTATGGATCGAATACATTTTTATTTTATCATCCTAAGAATGAAAAATGTTGATGCGTTGAAAGAAACAAAATTAAAATTAAAAAAAAAAGAATAAAAAGACGAAAAGTAAAAATAATTAAAGAAATTAAGTAATGAAAATTTCTTATCCTCTCAGAGATATGCAAACATTTATTCAGAAAATAAACTGGACACTATCAGTTAACATGCGTGTATGAAAGTAAAGTACTTGTTTTAAGACATTTTTATATATTATCTAATTCAAAGAATGTTAATACGTTATCTAAAATTTAAAAAAAATGTAACCAAAGAAAGTAGAAAGCAAAAATTTAGCCGTAGGATGAATGAATCTCATGCTGGATTTCTCGGCAGGTTTTCTCGTCAGACCAAAATTTGAAGCCATATTTCCCTCCTAATTTCCTCTCAGCGTGAAAAAGTCTACGATTAAAAAAATATTCAAAGCATTACTCTAAACGAATTTCAAATTTTGGAGCTGAGAGAGATTGACTGATTGATTGTTTTGTTTTACAGCACGTGAGCAATTATATTATTTCAAGTAACGAAACGGACATTGGCCTAGCGGTTAGAGTGTTCGCCAATGGCCCGGGAGACCTGGGTCGAGTCATACCAAAGACTTTAAAAATGGAACTTGATACCACCTTGCTTAACACTCAGCATTATAAGGTACGGTTCAAGGGTAAAGTAGAGCAATCCAGGGAAAGGAGTAGCACCCTCCTCTACACCATGGTGTAGTAGCTATCGAAAAGGGAGCCTTCGGGTCACCCTCGACTATGGTCGCTAACTTTACTTATAATACTTATAATAATACTTATTATAATACTTATTAGTGGAGGTACCACTGGTGTAATGGTTATCGTCGTAGGAAATGGACACGAGTTCAAATCCTGGACGAGACTGATTGCATTTCACATTTCACTAATACACTTGGGGAAGGTATGAATCCAATTATTCTCCCTCCAGCTATGGGTAAATAGTAGGACAGACTAGGTTCTTTAGCCTTGGTGAGGCAACTAGTATAGGAGAAGGAAAACTCTGAATTAAAACCTGTTAAACTCCGCTTAAAAATTGACCTTGTATCATATCCTGCCCGAACGGAGGGGTTGGTGGCAATTCTTGATATAAATAATTTTCACAGCTTTATGGTTTCAAGTAGTTTTTTTTTAGATGAATATATTTTAACCATTGATGAAACTTAAACGGTAACGAAGGGATGACTTCACATTACCTAACCATCAGAATGTAGTTTAGTGTCATACCCAAGGTAACTCTTTTTTTTTTTGGTGGGGTTTTTATCACCCTGCAAGGAGTACATGCAGCGTATTCTGCGCTCTCCCGGCAGAGAAATCTCGTCTTCGAGTGACTGGTGACAATTTGTACTGGGTTATATGTTGCGGGTGAGGTCATGGTGCAATGGTTATCATCCTAGGAAATGGTATCGGTGACCCCAGTACAACTCCTGGACGTGGATGACTGCATTTTACTTCACTGTAAATCCCTTTGAAAAAAACATGAATCCCTCTGTACTCCCCCAACTTCTTCTCAGATCTTTAATATTGGTACAGCAACCGGTTTAGGAGAAAGGAAACCAGCTGCGCTTCGCATAAAAATTGACCGCGCTTCGATTCCAACACATAGCAGACAAGCTGAATAGATAAATATATGGTACAGTAGCAAGCAAAATTTTACAGGACTGCAATGCTTGTAGTGTAAATGTTACCGTCGTTGGAAATTGACACGGTGACCCTAGTTCAATTCCCGGACGGGTCTGTTTGCATATTCATATTGCGCTAAAACCCTCAGAGAAAGGTATGAATCTAATTATTCTCCCTCCATCTATGAGTAAATAGTAGAGTAAACTGAGCTCTATAAACTTGCTATGGCAACTAATCTAACAGAAGGAAATCCATAAATTTAAACCTGTTAAATGCCACTTAAAAATGACCTTGTGTCACATCTTGCTTGTGTGGAGAGGTTAGGTAAGTACAGACTGGGCTCTTTCATCTGGGTGTAGCAACCAGTCTAGGAGAAGAAAAACTCTGAATTCAAATCTTTTAAACTCCACTTAAGAATTGACCTTGTGTTGCATCCTATTCAAGGGGAAAGTGGTTGGATAAATACATTCTGGGCTTTTTAGCCTTAAAATTGAAACCAGTCTAGAAGAAGAAAAACTCTGAATTATGACTTGTTAAACTCCACATCGAAAAATGACCTTCGCTCACATTCAACACGTGGAGGACTGGTTGGGTAAATACAGACTGGACTCTTTAATCTTGGTATGGCAACCAATCTAGGAGAAGGAAAACTCTCAATTCAAACCTGTTAAACTCTACTTAAAAATGACCTTGTGTCACATCCTGCTCATAGTGGAGGGATTGAGTAAATACAGACTGAGTTCTTTAACCTGTTAAACTTCACTTAAAAATTAACTTTGTGTCACATCTTGATAGATTGAATAAATACAGACTGGACTCTTTAATCTTTATATGGCAACCAATTTAGGAGAAGGAAAGCACTTAAGTTTAACCTGCTAAATTCCACTTAAATATTAACCTTGTGTCTCATCCTGCTCGTTGTGAACATATGATGCAATTTACTTGTAACTGAGAATAAAGGGGGGTTTATACCTTTCCCGAGAGCATTAGTGAATGCAAACGGTTCAATCTGAATTTTGTGTTCGTTTGGCCGATTTCATTCTCTGTGCCTCGGTTAGCTCGATTGCATCTCCATGCAAGAAAATATGAGGTAATTGTACGAGGTACCCACCGATGCAATGTAGTTGTGTTGTCTGGCAAAAAGTTACAGTAGTTGAAGACTTTGTGTTAATAAAATTCCCTTAACCGGGTCATTGATGGTTAGAGTGTTCGTCAATGCCCCAGGAGACCTGGGTTCAATCCCTTGTCGAGTCCTGCACAAAAACTCAAAAAATGGTACTTAATGCCTCCTTGCTTAACACAGCATTATAAAGTACTGATCAAGGGTAAAGTGGAACAATCCTGGGAAAGGAGTAGCGCCCTCCCCTACACCTCGGTGTAGTAGCTATCGAAAAGGAGCCTTCGGGTCACACTCGACTACGGTCGCCAACTTTACTTACTTATATTCACCGAATGTCCGGGAGACCGTGGTTCAATCCCAGTTTGAGTAATATCAAAGACTCAAAAATGATACATGATGCCGCCTTGATTAACGCTCAAGAATTGACCTTGTGTTGCATCCTATTCATGGGGAAAGGGGTTTGGATAAATACATTCTGGGCTTTTTAGCCTTAAAATAGAAACCAGTGTAGGAGAAGAAAAACTCTGAATTATGACCGGTTTATAAGCTAAGGATCAAGGGTAAAGTGGAGCAATCCAGGGAAAGGAGTAGCGCCTCCCCCTACATATTGGAGTAGTAGTTATTGAAAAGGGAGCTTTCGGGTCACCCTCGACTGCAGTCGCTAACTTTACTTACTTATGTTCACCGAATGTCCGGTAGACCGGGGTCAATCCAGGTCGAGTCATATCAAAGACTCAAAAATGGTACATGATGTTGCCTTGATTAACACTCAAGAATTGACCTTGTGTTGCATCCTATTCATAGGGAAAGGGGTGGGATAAATACATTCTGGGCTTTTTAGCCTTAAAATAGAAACCAGTGTGGTAGAAGAAAAAACTCTGAATTATGACCTGTTTATAAGGTTTACCCTTGATCCTTACCTTATAAACAGGTCATAATTCAGAGTTTTTCTTCTCTGTAAAGTGGTAAAGTGGAGCAATCCAGGGAAAGTGGAGAAATCCAGTAAAGTGGAGCAATCCAGGGAAAGGAGTAGCGCCCCTCCCCCTACATCTTGGAGTAGTAGTTATTGAAAAGGGAGCTTTCGGGTCATCCTCGACTACAGTCGTCAACTTTACTTACTTTTTTACGCGAGTTAGATGGTGTGCAAGACAAGATCATCATTCACCACTCCATTAAAGGCTCCCCAAAGTTGTTCATCTCAATATGATGAATAAAATCCAATAAGAAAAGTTTGTTTTTTTCAATTAATTATCTTTATCCTTTGTCGTACGTTTCTTACAGCCTGTGAAACCTGTTGACTACTGCTAGCCGTTTCTCATCTATGTTCTTGTGTAAGATTATAATGGCGACAAATTGATACAAGGAGATTGTAAACATTTTGTATTAGGAACATAAATATCCTTTTCTTTGTTTATGATGAAGATAATGCAGCTACGTGTTTTTAACAACACGAACAACATCACTAGGGAGATTACTCAAAGATAATTCTTGCCCAAATATATGTTAGTTTGCTTTTTATTCATAGAGTCTCATTGATTAGATTCTGAAATGGTAAAGTATATATCAAGCCTTGTGATTCAGGTGGTTGGGAAAGAATCTTATCTGACTGCAACGTCTTATGCAATTGGTGTTATTCGAAAGAAAGAGCAATATTGGGAGATATTATTTTCTACTCATTCTTATTTCAAAACTGTCGAAACTTTTAATCATGTAAAATCTTGCTACTCATCAATAAAAATACACTACTACGAATTCTCACAATAAAAACAGGAATAACATAGAATCTTCTGCAAGTTTTACATCTCAAAACTACACGAAGATTTTTTTTAAAGGGAGTTTAAAGATTTTTCCAGGTGTGTAGAAATACTATGAAAATCAAAATTTTTGAGTTAACAAAGAAAAATGGCACATCTTAGAGTGATAATTGATAACAACATAGCATCAAATGTTTAAAGTAAAAAATTAAAACAATTCTAATTTGTCTCTGGGTCATTTCAGTTTTGTCAGGCTAATAACTTTTTAGCGCCCTATCGAAGTTTTTTTTTCTTTTTGGAAAACTTTATAACACATTCAAGAATGAACATACATACATAAAACATTTTACGTTTCATAGAATTCAAAGATTCAGTCTAGATACTTTTCACCACACCTCGTATTCATATAAGTATAAACCCACACACACGCGCGCGCATGCGCGCACACGCACACACACACACACATGGGCGGTTTTCGATCCCAGCTTCAAGCGTCCTACGTGTCTAGCAACACTGAAGAGTTGTGATACAACGAAACAGTCTGTCTGTGGATGACAATATATATATATATATATATATATATATATATAACCTGGAGTCTATCATCAGTCATCATCGATATATAAGGGCCCAACAGTTCGGTCAAAATGAACGATTTAACTACCAACAAGTGATTTGTTTAACGTGGTAAAGTAAATTACAAATAGGAGTAATATGGTCCTGGATTATGGATAGATTTTCACATTCTACAAAACGTCTTTCAGAGAATTAAACTTGATTCGATTCTATTGTTATCCCACGTACGAAATAAATGAATAAATAAACAAATAAAATAAGATTGAAAACTAGGTGAAATACAGCTTTGTATTGAGAAAAACAAGCTGTTAACCATGGTGCAAACCGGCTCATTGGCCAAGTGGGTAGAGTCTTTGCCAATAGTCCGGGAGACCTGGGTTTAATTCCATATCACTTTATACCAAAGACTTCAAAAATTGTACTTGATACCTCCTTGCTTAATACTCAGCAATATGAGGTGCATATCAAGGGTAAAGTGGAGCAATCCTGGGAAATGAGTAGCGCCCTCCCCTACACTTCAGTGTAGTAGCTATTGAAAAGGGAGCCTTCTGGTCGCCCTCGACTACGATCAGCAACTTTACTTTACTTATGTTTTTGATATGCAAAAAGGTTTTATATATATATATATATATATATATATATATATAAATGTTTGTGTAGTGTGTGTGTGTGTGTACATTCACGTATGTATATATAATGAGTGATGGCCACGGTTGTAGATCATGTCCGAGTCAAATAGTTATGAATATTATTGTTATATTTTGACCTTTTGAAAAAATTGCGTGGGCGGAAATTGGCTGATGAAATGGGACGAGCGAAAAAATTCCCATGGTACACTCATACACTGATGCACTGGAATAGAGTGACCTGTGAACTGCATGACAGTTATTTCCGCTTGATGACGATTAAACATTCGATTTCAAAGATCGAGTGGCGATCGTGTGGACGTTGAATTATTATATAACGCAGTCAAGACGGAAGCCAGTGCCAATTGAGTTGCTGACAGTTGGAGTTATAGACGAGATGTGGTAGGGAAAGCCACATCAGGCCGAAGGGGCCTTTGGGCCCTGATGAGTTGAGGTTCGGAGAAGATGCTGATAAGATGCAATAAAGAAAGCTATCACCCAGCAGAGTGGGCCTGGACCTCCGGTTGAGCAGCCCTGGAGAACCAGAAAGACACAACGCTGACGGCCATAACTTTGGGGTCAAAATATTTCAGTTATGTTCGGTCTCCAGCTCCCTCTCACAGTAAATCCCCACACAACCTTTTCGAACCCTTACAAATAAAGTGAGAGGTACATATATTTATAAATAAGTCTTCCTGCGTCTGTTGTTCATTGCGTCGGTGTATATCCAGTATATACATGTATATTTCTGCATGAATCAGCAGATGACAATACAACATTATTATTATTTTACTTGAAACCATGTAATTGTGTGCAAATTATTTATATTAAGAAGAGGTACTTGAAGCTATAATTGTTTACAAAAGATTATTATTATTGTTTACTTAAAATCTTATAATTGCTTAAAATATTTTAAATCATGTAATTCTGTATAAATTATTTGTAATGATAGGAATACTTGAAAAATATAACTAAGTGAAAACCAATGATTATTGAATAGGAAGTTACCATATAATTGTTTATAGGGGATTATAATTAGTTACATGAAAATTAATACTTTAAAAGATATTGACAATGTCATTTAATTACTCAACAAGGGTTGACGAAATTTTTTTAAATCTCAGGACGTAATAATTTCTTTAATTTTTTAAAATTATGTTGTTATAGCCACATATCTCGAGTAACCATAATTATATTACTTCCGGTGATATTCTTATATGAGCTTTTGTTGATGCAGAAATGTGTTACACACACACACACACACACACACACACACACACACATATATATATATATATATATATATATATATATATATATATATATATATATAAGAATAAACAGGGTATTAAAAGGATGAATTATCTATGATGGAATATTCTGTCAAATGTTTCGTTTTTGGTTTTATATACTAAACCATCATCAAGGTAATGTAATGTATAAGTTTATATATATATATATATATATATATATATATATATATATATATATATATATATATATATATATATATATATTGTTTTGTATTTGTAGATTTACGCATACAATAAGATTATAATCTTATTTACATTCAATATTTACATTCAAATTGTAACTGTAAAGAAATATAACTATGAATATTTTTACTTATTTTCATATGTCAATTAATTTGATTTTATCTTATATAAAAAAACAAAACAAGTCTTCATAATCATGTAACCTACTGAATAGTTACTTCTATATTATTTTCATCTTAAAAATCTCGTTCATACGAAGTAGTTTGGATCCTAAGATATTCTTATTTTTAGTCTCTTTTTCCTTCATTGATTAAATTCATTCATTATTTTTTCAATATTTTTTCCGTCATTAATTCTTATTCTTTCTTTATTAATTGATTTTCATTCATTCATTCATTCAATTTTCTTTTTTCTTTAGTTTCTCTTTCTTTCACTTCGTCTTTTGTGGTCTACCAGATCAAGGATTAATTTCAATGCTGCTGTGTTTCTGCTTTGCCTCATTTGAAAACATTCACAAATGCATCATTTCCTAGTGTTGGTCCTTCTTTAAGCCGTGACATGATTGACTATGCACGATGTCAATTTTTCCTTTAACGCCATTTTTTTCTCTGTTTTATTTTGCCTGTAATAAGCCAACACCTCTTTCTGTATTTATCGCGAACCTTTTTCGTTTGCTTTATAAGTTTGATATTTAAAACCAGTTCTTCTGAAATCACGGACACATTCTCTCAGCACACTTATCTTCTAGAAAAGAATGATGTGAACGAAATCATGAAGAAAAGAAGTGTTCGTAAAAACTGACATTAACTCACGCATGCGCATATGCCGAGTAAAAAGAAAAATAAATCACTTAAATACTGTTATAGATCATAACATAACTTTCGTACTATGCATACGTAAACGCCAAAACTGACCGTTCTGTTTCTTTATTCATTCATTCTCGACATGGCGTTTTTAAATTTATGTTGCCATTTGCAAATTTCATCCAGTTGAACAATATTGTCTTCTCGTTCGCTCCTTTTCACAATATTTTTTACTTATAAACGTTCTTCCGGTTACATTTTAATTTACTCTTTCTCTCTTCTCCTCTTATTGAGTCTGTCTCCATGTCTAATAACAAATACATTGTTATTTTTGCTAACTGTATCATTAGTAAATAAATACTAATTATACAGTTCTTTTATTTTTCCAAACCTGGATGGGCTGTTTACATTTTACTTCACGATAATGCTATTAGGAAAGATATGAATCCATCTGTTCCTCCCGGCCCAACTCGAAGTAAATAGTTGGGTAGACTGTTTTCTCAAGCCTTTGTTATACAATCAGTCTGTGAGAAGGAAAACTCTGAATTCAAACCAGCTGTACTTCGCTCAAAATTGATCTTATGTCACATCCATGACGTAGGGGTTAGGCAAATATATACATTATCGAAAACTTCTTTTAGTATAGGGCAGACTGTTTTCTTGAGCCTTGTTTAGGCAACCAATCTAGGAGGAGAGAAATTCTGAATTCAAGCCAGTTGTATATTGATTAAAAATTGACATTGTGTCACATCCCGTCTGTGGAGGGGTTGGGTAAATGCATACAGTTCTCGTGAAAGTTTGCTAGTCAATCTTGCTAACCATTACGCTACCTGAATCGGCCTTACTACTCGGTTGGAGTAATTTACTAAGCTTTTAACTTAGATGTGGCACAAGGCCGTATGAATGGGGTACCATAGGAAAATTGAACTCACTCTTGTAGGTTTGCTAGTCTAGCTTGTAAACTATTAACCACCCGAGGCGCCCCAATCTTGTATTTAGTAATTTACTAAGCTTTTAGCTTATATGTGGCACAAAGCCGTATGAATGGGGTACCATAGGAAAATTGAACTCACTCTTGTAGGTTTGCTAGTCTAGCTTGTAAACTATTAACCACCCGAGGCGCCCCAATTTTGTATTTAGTAATTTACTAAGCTTTTAGCTTAGATGTGGCACAAGGCCGTATGAATGGGGTACCATAGGAAAATTGAACTCACTCTTGTAGGTTTGCTAGTCTAGCTTGTAAACTATTAACCACCCGAGGCGCCCCAATCTTGTATTTAGTAATTTACTAAGCTTTTAGCTTAGATGTGGCACAAGGCTGTATAAATGGGACACCCAGTGACAATCGAAACTCACTCGTGAAGGTTTGCTAGTCAAGCTTGCTAACCATTACACTACACGCCCTCACTACTCCGAAGTAGTAATTTACAAAGCTTATGGTTTAAATGTAGCACAAGGCTGTATGAATGGGGCACCTAATGGGAATCGAACTCAGTCGTGAAGTTTTGCTAGTCAACCTGAAAACCATTATACTACTACGTTGTTGTTAATCTGGCAAACTACCAAGCTAATCATTGAATCTTGATGAGATGTTCGGTTATTTGATAAACTTAGCATAGTTTTGCGCAAGATCAAATGTATGGGGCACCCAGTGAGAATCACTCACTAAAAATGACCTGCAAGCCTAGTTCCCAGAGGTGCCTCTAATTTTCTCAGTTAATTTTCACAATTTAATCTTTATTTTGGTTAGGTTCTTAATTTACCATCTTTTTTGTGTTTGTTTTGTGTTATTTCTCAATACTTCAACGTTTTTTCTTTCTTTTTTTTTCTTCTTTTAAAAAATATTGTTTCTTTTCAGGCATTCGCTAAATCCTTTATAGTTGGCATATTTTTAAGACATTTTCTTGTTTATTTGTACATCATTTTTATTCACATTCTTTGTAAATATTTATCCTTTTTAGTTTAGTTCTTTACCCTTTAACTTTTCAGAGTTAGGATTTCTATTTATTCTTTACTTTTTTATTTAAGTACTTAAAAAAGAACATTCGATCAGTTTTTGGATATATCGATTCATTAATGTTTCAATCTACATTCATTTAACATTATTTGCATCTTTTTATTTTGGCTATGTCTGATGTTTCTTTTCTTTGTGTCATCGCTTAGAATATTCTCATTTTTTTCATTTCTCAGCAATTTATATCGTTTCATTTTTGTTATAAATTATTTTTCTACTGTATCCTTTTTAAGGCTATTTTTTTTCGAAAAATTCTCTTTTTAAAAACTTTTTTCTTCGTTTTATCATTTTATTTTGAATATCAGTTTCGTAATTAATTTTCTCATTATATATATATATATATATATATATATTATATATATAATATATATATATATATATATATATATATATATATAATATATAAGGAAACCTAAGGTCGCAGAATATTTTTCATGGATTAAATATATATATCTAATATATATTCATTCATTATCATCATTATTATATAATAGTTCTATCTTAGATAATGAGCACTCTCCATATTATATTGCACTTGGTTCGACACATAACCGCAAACTGATTTACTTACGACCAACACTCTTATAATATATATATATATATATATATATATATATATATATATATATATATATATATATATATTGTCATGCACCTCTCCTTTTTTTTCATTATTTTTTGTCATGCAGCACTCCTATTATTCATGGTTTTAAAATACAGCACGCTTTTTATTTACTTAGTTAATTTACTTTAGTTAATGAAGTTGTCACTGAATGATTTTTACATTTTTCAAAAGATAATTCCATCGGAAAATACGATTTTTTAATACTGAATTAGGAAAGCGTTTGTCAACTTGCATTTTGGTGAAATAAAAACAGTAATATTAGGCAGAATATCACTCTTATAAGGTCATTCTTTTAATTAATAGATTTTCTTTGGATGTGTTAATAAAAGAGAAAACATTCATTTTAATTTCTTTTTTCTTTTTTCTATAAAAATAATGTTTATAAAATTTTTAGCCGCAAATTAAGTTTTTCCATTATTTATGGCGTACTGGGATTTTGTTATTTGATGTCAAACTTTGAATAGATAGATATGACTAATATGGGTGAAAACGTATTATGGTTTGCTTAGATATTTAAAAAAAAAAAATTATTTAAAAGATATTCTCTGTGTGGTCGCTATTTTTGGTATAGATGTCTTAAACGCAATGAATATACCGTTTAAGGGGAATAATCCTTTTAATAATTAAATGCTTGACGTTTTTTCTCCACTTGGAAATAATTTTCTCTATAAATTTCTTTGTAGAAATCTAAAAGTTTTTACTTATTACTTTTCTTTTTGAACAAACACTCCTCTTTTATCTTGAATCAGAAGATATGATGTTTAGTAGGTTCAAATCTTTAAAGTAAAACTTAAAAAACAGAACAATTATTACCCTTTTTTATTTCCATACTCAATAACCGATAGATTGATGAAGTAATGATTGCAAAATAGAAACTAATTTATAACATTAGTTTACATTGTAATTGTCAAGAGTAGGTTTTTCTGTTCTAATCTTTTTTTTGTAGACACCAATTTGTGATTGTTTCTTT